>CAEFZX010008905.1:0-72876 GCA_903066825.1 Alfaro cultratus
CCCATATGTCCCATGTTAAATCCTCCCATATGTCCCATGTTAAATCCTCCCATATGTCCCATGTTAAATCCTCCCATGTGTCCCATGTTAAATCCTCCCATATGTCCCATGTTAAATCCTCCCATATGTCCCATTTTAAATCTTACCATATGTCCCATTTTAAATCCTCCCATATGTCCCATATTAAATCCCCCCATATGTCCCATATTAAATCCTCCCATATGTCCCATATTAAATCCCCCCATATGTCCCATGTTAAATCCTCCCATATGTCCCATTTTAAATCTTCCCATATGTTCCATGTTAAATCCTCCCATATTAAATCCTCCCATATGTCCCATGTTAAGTAGTGCTTTTAGTTTGCTTTGTGCATTGTAATAGTTTGTGTTAACACTTTCTTGCACCTATAGTTCTTTTTGAAACCCCACCAACCTACATCAATTTACATTTGTAGCGCTAGCTTTTTTTTAAGGAGATCTACAAGGTTTGTGCCAATCAAGCTACAATTCTTTGCCAAAGACAGTGATGCCACTGATTGTCCTTGAATTAGAACCAAAAACGAGCTCCTTCTTTTTGTGGACGACTTACATACATAAGAATGTACCTTAATTTATACCCTGTACGGCAAAAGTGACTGTATTTTCACATACACAAAGTTGCTAACAGAAATCTTATATAAGCATTGTTATAGACGACAGGATGAAAAATAACGTAAAAAGTAGCTGAATCCAAATCAATGCTTTTTGTAGACCCTGCAAAACAACTAGCCACACAGGAAGTTAGAAAAGCAGCGTTTTAAAACTCCCTTGCTTTCCTGCTTAAATTATTATTGCATTTACCCTGCTGCAGCTCTAAGGCAAATGTTTTTGGTGGTTCTGCGTTATGTTGCTTTAATATTGACGATGGAAAAAAAAAAGTTACCAATGCATTTTGAGAAATATAACCTGATGAGTAAGAGCAACTATACAGGGAACATACAAGCTCTATAAGCTTTAATGTCATGGATTGCTTTTCTGAGTGTCTTAAAAATCCCCCTGGACACAGGATTTTCCTGCATGGCTGGTAGTACTCTATGTAAACAATAAATAACATGAGAAGGTTGGTTTATTTATGTCCAATATAAGCCTAAGAATGAAGGCATCAGGGTTGTGTTTGTGAGTGTTGGTGCACCATCAGCTAACAGCAAGCTTTCTGCATGTATAATGGCAATAAGCTTTAACATGATTTATGTACTAGCTGCAGCACCTTTAAAATCTCTTCTGCAACTGCTCAATAAGTATGAACAGAGTGTGTTGAAGCCTTACACTCTTGGAGGTAATGTACTCCATTCCTTTGGCAACCTGGTAGGAAAAGCTGAGGAGGTCTTCAGCATCCAGAGAGAGCTCATCTATGTAATCTAAAATGAAAACTTCATAGTCAAGTTTTGTCAAACTTATTGTCCATTTCAAAGTGGATAAAAATGTAGAAGAAGTACCTGACTGAGAGGATCTTTCTTTCTCAGAGGGACGCATGGGGATGTATCCTGTACCAGTTGCATCCCTGCTACACACACACACACACACACACACTTGTGTAGTAAGCTGAACCACATTAATATTATAATAAAAGCGAACAATTTGCACAGATAAATACCTTGTTGGCTCAGACTGCTTGGAGACGTTGCGATAGTAACTATCCCCAACCTGGGAGTTTAGGAATGACTCTCTTTTCCTTCGAAGGAAGTTGAGCAGGTCGCCATAGCAACAATACTCTGTGATCACCAAAATTGGGCCTGGCGGGATGCAGGGATAAAAAAAACAAAAAAAAAACATTAAAGGAACAATGAAGATGAGACAAAAGCTGATGGTACTGCCTTTGTATTGCTGTTAGTCATTTTAATGACTACATTTGACAAGTGGTAGGACATTGGATGAGCTCATCGGGTTTTAGCAATAAATGTATTTCAAAAGCAAATATCTGTCAGCACATAATAACTTGTAATAAGGATCTTTGCATGTCTTGAAGGCATCCTCCAAGTTTTTAATGTGTCCATAACAATAACAACTCCCATCCTCTTTGTTAGAAACCAATAAAAATGGTCCATCACAATCAATACTGACTGGTGGGCAGGTAAATGACATTGATCAATGGTAAATTAGTGACAAGCTGAACTGCAGCATGTCCTTTTATTGGAGCTGGGTGGTATCTGATTTAAGACAGATATATTGAGCAGTCAGCAGGTGAGCAGACAACCACATAAAGTTTGTTTTGAATCATTAAAGACAATCTTCTAAACAACAACAACAACTACCATTAGGGATCATACATCTTCATTTTCTAGTGCCAGATAAGTCACAAATCTGATAATCCTAATAGAAATAGAAATAAATATCTCACGAGCCATAAAACTTTTATTTTCTCAGTTGGGTCAATGTGTTTGAAAGCACTTGACATAGCTTCCTGTTACTTTCAGTATTCAGTATTTTATATAGTTTCCCCTAATCCTTGCACTTTTCTTGTGGTATTTTTTTTATTCTCCTCCTGTTTGGTGCTTGCTGTGTTCTTCAGCCTCCTCATTTTACTGTTGATTCACATTCATTAGACTTACCTATTCCTGGTTCCAGTATTCACTCATCCCTTTATTTATGCTAGCCTGCTTTGAGCCTTTGTCACATTCTCCTGTTACCCTATTCCTGTCCATGAATATAGTATTTTTCTATTTGGTATCTTTAAAGGTGCCATCTTCGATTTTGGAGGTCCAGTATTTGTTATTGTCTTACATCTGAGGTGTCCAAGTCCAGTCCTCAAGTTGCATTTGCATCCCTGCTCTAAAAAGCCTACATCAAATGAATGGCTCATTATCTGCAGAGCTGAATGACTGCTGGGGAGGAAATTCAGCTATTTGATTTAGATGTGTTTTAAGTTCAAATAGCCCAAAGAAAATTAACATAAATAGAGCTGTTTGAGCATATTTCGTCCAAATTTAAAAAAAAACAGAAGTAAGTTTGAGTGAAAATCTGCGACGTCCTACTTGATGACAGATTATAGTCATCTCTCACCTCCAACAGTGCAGGCTCCCAGCAGGTTCACAATGTTCACATGGTTTCCAAGATAGCTAAGAACCTTCAGCTCAGACATCAGTGCTTCCTTTTCCGTGGAATGAGCATTAGCTATGAAAACATAAGTAAATGTATTTCTGTATGATGTTACACAAGCCAGGAAGACACACAAGAGGGAGCAAACCAAGAAACTTACGTTTCAACATCTTAACAGCAACAGTTGTGACAGTATCTGCAGAGCAAAGTCCATATGCAGTGGCCCTGACCACCTTTCCAAAAGCCCCAGAGCCCAGAGTTTTACCTTGAAGAACAAAACAGTAATAGCATTTTAATTTCACGATTTTTAAACTAAGGTTCAGTCAGTTGTCTGGTGTTACTATGTAAATTGCAATAGATTTTTTTTGGTTTAGTATAAATCAAGATTTGTTGGTTCTGGGGGCTAATGCTACAGCTACTTTGAGATGTCAAGACTATAGCTGACATTATAATGGTTTAAGTGAAAACAATTCTTTTATTACTATTTTTATGATGATTTCTTTGG
Source organism: Alfaro cultratus (assembly GCA_903066825.1). Taxonomy (NCBI): domain Eukaryota; kingdom Metazoa; phylum Chordata; class Actinopteri; order Cyprinodontiformes; family Poeciliidae; genus Alfaro; species Alfaro cultratus. The sequence continues at coordinate 3,580 of CAEFZX010008905.1, forward strand.
GTGAAATAACTTTACAAGTTCCATCTTGTGTGAAATCTGATGATCACTGGTGGCGCACCGCCTCCTACCTCATTTCCCATACAAATAATCCCCAGCTTCACTGTAAAAGACTCACTAGTGCAAATCATTCACCAAATTTATATACCGTAATGGCACAAGAAAACTAATGAGTTCTAACAAACATTGGACATGTTGTCACGACATGCGCTAGGACAGGACTGATTACCAGACTCCAGCCTTGGTTAGTTCTAAGAAATACAACTAAGTATCTAAGTTCTACTAAATAGAACTGCTCTGATGCTTCTTGGAGCATCAACCAGCAACAATAAGAGAATCTTGGTGCACATCCAATGCCCCCAATAGGAGTTGCCGTCAAATATCTCGGGCTACCTAATCTGGACTTTCATTCACATGGTTTTAACTGCTTTTAACCTCTGATCAAATCCTCTCACTTTGTTCAGAAAATCCTGAATTATTCCTTTAAACAATGGCACAATCATACAAAATAAAGGATGCTGTTATACCAAAACGAAGCTTCTGTCGAGGAAACTCCCACTTCAGGTCATATGGCAGCTGGAGGGGGTCAATGTAGATGTAGTTGTTGCCATTAATGCTCTCAATGACCTTCCACTGAATCTGGAACTTTGGTTTCTGTGGAAGTTTGGAAAAAAGAGACTTACACTGAGAAGAACTGGCACTGCCTACTCATCATTATTGGATTTATTTCCTAGCATTCCTATTAAGTAAATGTGTGGCTACCACTCATAAGTTTGTGTTACTTCCATCATTCTTTTCTCAAAATCCTGAATGATAAAAGCTCTTTATTTGACAGCTTAAGTCTAGACTTCACCCTCAGGATCCTGATGCAGATGCACACACTGGTATTCAAAGAGCCTGACTCATCTGAGCGCAGTAAAAGCATCGAGCTCCGAGAGGTGAATTAATGGCTCAAGGCGTCATCACCGTGTCATGAAATCCTTTTAACTGCACAGTGCGTGCACTCCAAAAGGCTGATTGACTCTGTTCAAATTCATTAGCACACATTCATGCTGATTAGAATAACACGCTTTTCCTCTTCTGTGCAGAATTTCCTCACCAAATGCAGAAAGACTGATGCCTGTAACTTTAACACGCTCTGCGCAGCATGGAGGCAGACCTTATTAGTAAATGAGAACAGGCTCTTTGCCAACAGGTTTTGAAGCCGTTTACTTTTCAATGATGGAAACTGTATATCAGTTCTGCTCAATGGAATTAATTAAACAAGGGTGTCTATAAACTGATTTGTAGGTTTGTACAGAATTAATAGCACAGATGGGAAATTTATGACTCATATCATAGGGTTACAGTTGCAATTGTATTATGGTAGGCACAGTCAAGGTAACAAGAAATCACACCCTTCTTCAATTCTAAGACTTTACATATTAAGCTTTAATAAGATTAATAATTTTCTTATCAAGACTTAAAATTAGACAAATGTATTAAATCAGATGAGCAAAAGAACCAGCGGCTTTTTAATTCTTTTAATCAGTGACCTTGACAGTCTTGATGACAGTCTTGCAATTCTTGAAGAATTGCAATTTCTGATTTAGGACCAGGAGTCTCACTGAAGTGAGTGTATGCAGGATCAAGAAACTTTTCGTTCAGAGATTTAGGTCTGTCAAGTGATTGAAACAGAATGCAACAATAATTTATTCATAGCAGTTTAGTGTTGCTTCAGTGACTAGCTGCATGTAAAGTGATGCTGTGCTATGTTGTTTTGTCAACAACAGTAAAATAATTTCTGGGTTCTTCCTATGCTGCAGTGTGACAGAGCATCACCGAGGAGGAGGAGAGATGGACAGGCAAAGAGAGAGAGTCAATCTGTTTTCAGAGATGATTATCTAAGAAAAAAGAGAGAGATTGGCCCCATAGAGAAACCACTGGAATTTAAAAGGGACTAACATTCAAACTGCGACGAAAAAGAAGTCCAAAGACTGCAAAAACCTCTATGTTAATTGCACATTTGAAAGAAAAAAAAAAAAAAAACATTTTTAAAGGAATGTGCTTTAACACACCAGAAAACTGCCTAAATTTCAACCTGGTCATGTTCAGTTCAATCGAAGCAGCAAAGGACAAACTTTGCAGTGTGCCATTTTTAAACACTGCATGTTTAGTTTGGCTTTATTTTTGCACTACATTGACATGTTGTTATATGTGATATGTTTTTGCTCATCTAGATTTTATTTGCCTAACTTTCAGACATGAAGAGAAAAAGTAAAACCCTCAAATTGGCAAAGGGCGCACTTACCAGTTCAGCATACTTATTTTTGCTCTCACCTGCATATACTTATAGACAAGCACCACTAGAATGACGCTGAGGAAGACGCCAGTAGCCAACATGCCAGTTAGGAGAGGTGTGAAGAGTTTATGGGGGACAATGCGTTCTGTGAAATTAACACACCCACACAAAACAAAATTAGAAATCCCAAGGATAAACAAAATGGCAGGTGAAATCATTTACAGTATCGGTGAATTTTATCAGCTGCTCCTTTACCCTCACACACACAAACACACACACACACACATCTTCCTCATCCTCCTCAGTAACGGCAGACAGCTGCAGCAGTGGTGTTTGTGTGAGAGGGATTAGTAAATCTACAACACATAATCCCAGCCTGCAGAGTCAGCATACAGTAATCTTATTCAATCCGCACCCAGTAACCACACACCTGGCCTCTGCAAGCACAGGGTCAATGGGTTGATGTGCTTGTGATGTAAACAATGTTTTTGCAGCATAGCCCAGAATGTAACCACCCCACAACTGACCTCTGCCCCCTTTATGCAGCGCTGTTTCTACTGTCTCCCCCCTGTATGGGTTCAGACGGTATGAAGAGTGTGAAATGTGCTACCTCTGATGGTGAACAGAGTGTAGGCTTCCTCTCCCTGCGTGGAAGCCACACATTCCAGAGTGTGGTACTGAGCGTGCTCGTTGCTGACGTTCAGGCGGCTCTCCACCTCACTCCTGCCAAACGCTGACTCTGACAGTACAGTGACCTCTGGGGTCTCCCATTGGGTGGCATTGGGTAGATTGGAGCACCTGATGGGAAGTTGAACTAGTTAACTTTTTTTACTGTCTTCATCAACATGTGATCTACACCAGCAGGTTTTCTAAACTCAAAGATGACATGAATAACAAGGTTCAACATGTGAAATCTTTTCTGGGTAAGTTTCCCACACTGATTTCTGTACTGCTAAAACAATAATACTTCCTTTTTTAAAAATAGTGAAATTTTTGTAGAAAGACAAATACCAAAGGTAACTCTTGTATTTGAGTCCAGTCGTGTAGTGCAGAATTTACAATCCCGGACCTTCTTCACATTTTGTAGCATAACAGTCACAAGCCTCAATGTATTTTATTCATATTGTCTGTGGTAGAAGATTCCAAAGTTAGCGTTATTTTTGAAGTGGAAAGGTAATACCTAATGGTTTTCAAAAATCTGAAAAGTGTGGCATGAATTTGTATTCAGCCCACCTGGGTCTACGCTTTGTGAAGCCGCTTTCTGCTTCATTCACATTTCTCTACCAGCTTCACACATCGAGAAACCGAACTTTTTCACCTATTCTTTGCAAAATTTCCCAGACTCAGGAAGACTGTATGGAGAATGTCTTGAATCATCAACTTTCAAGTCTTTCCACCAATTCTCAATTGAATTTAAGTTTATATTCTGGCTAGACCATCCAAAACATGGATATGATTTGGTCTAAGCTATTTAATTGTGTCTCTGGCTATATGTTTACAGCTGTTCTGGTGGAAAGTGAACAAGCACCACAGTCTCAAATATTTTGCAGCCTCTTTAGCAGGTTTTCAGCAAAGAAGGCCAGATCTGTAACGTGCCCAAGTACTGCTGTCCTGTTACAGATTCTCCCATCTGAGCTGTGGATCTCTGCAGCTCCTCCAGAATTTCGATGGTACTCTCCTAGCAAGTCCTGTCAGCTTAGCTGAACATCCATGTCACAAGTCCATTTTCAGATTTGGAAAATTCTGGATATTGCTTTGTATCCTAACCTTGCTCTAACCTCATTAACTTTCTCCCTGACATGTCTGCTGTGTTTATTGTTTTGGTCTTCATGATGTTCTCAAACAAACATCTAGGATCAGATAACATTTAACACACTTTGTGTCTGTTTACAACGTAGGTGATTTTGTGTTGATTTTTTAGGGCCATTAGAGTGAATGGAGGTAAACACAAACACATGCCACACTTTCAAGATTCAAGTTTGGAAAACATAATTTTTTTTCCCACTTCACAATAATGCACTACGTTGTGTTGGTGTACCACCTAAAAAAAGATACGCAGAAGTTTGTGGTTGAAACAAGCAAAGACATTCAAAATGTTTCTGTTCGCTTCCATGATCAATTCTAACATCTTTCTCTTTGTAAAAATACTACAGTAATGTCCTACAAAAGCAACATGATAACTGTATCATTAACACAAGAAAACCAGCAGTTGTTTATCTAGTGACAGCAGGAAAATTCTGAATATATTTAACCTAACTTGATATTTAACTTCACATTTCTAAAAATAAATCACTTTTTGGCATTGTGTTACATGTGTAGGCATGTGTGACTGGTTTGGCTACTTGTGTGTGTTCTGTTGGCCTAAAAAGGTGTTAATCATCTTGTCCAGCTTCCTTGAGCATTTTCTTCTTTTAGATGAATGGTTACAGAAGTGAATAGTGAGCTATTTTTGATTTTATCACAAGTGATCTGTGTAAAATCACTAAGAGAGCAGTAAGGGCAAAAACATATTTAAAACATCTTTAGATAATTATTTCTACTGCAAGAAAACCTTCATCCATTAACTCATTGCCTTACCCAGTGAATTACCATAATAGCTGTTTTATTGCATTTTAACTACTTTAGATGGACAATTATTGCTGCTAACCTTTCTTTTGTCTATCATAATTAGGTCAGCAGCTCACTAACTGAGAATCTCCAATATTACCACATAAAAAAGATGGAGAGACAGATGGCTATGAACCAACAAAGAAAAATGTGACAAAGACTTGTGCCAGCTTGTCTTTCTTATTATCATATCAGCTTAAATAATCTAATAAGCAAACAAAAGGAGATAATATGAATACTGAAATCCAGAATACATTTTGGCATACCTTGTGCGGGGCAGCTCACAGAAGTACCAGCTAATTTTAGGTACTGGATAACCGGCGGCAATGCAGCGGACCTGACCATCAACTGGCCCCTCCTGCGCAATGATAACAGGCTTACCTTGCAGTAGAAAAGGATAAATGACAGATAAGAGAAATGTTTATAAAACAAGAAAAATTAACACACAACTTGAGAAGATGAGTCATTTATAATACTGTACACAGCGAAATCTCAACTGAACTAAACACCAACATAGCAACCTGTTATGAAGTGTTTTTTATGTTATGAAAAATTAGGAGATCTCACTTCAGAGGATTAGATGTGTGACAACCCTGAAATGATCCAACCCAGAGTTTCACAGTAAATACCAAAGTTTCCAAGCCCCACAAAAGTTTGAAAATCAGTTTTTCTTTATCAGTTTGCATTTTTCCCAAAAAGACTATCATCTTTACTACAACTAAAGAAATCTATACGTATAGAGAGGTCACTTTCATTAAGTTGAAATTCTAACTGGAAAATATTCTCACTACTCCTTTCTTATATTCTATTAAAGCTGCTAGTGACAACGTAGGTGCTAGTGACTGATATCAGCCATCAGTTATGCTAGTCAGCTGCATAACTGATGCCTGATATCGCAATAAATCTTTCATGCACTCACTGAGCCATCTCTGTTACCCAACATATTTAACTGGTGTTTAAACAGAGATGGGTAGAGTACCCAAAATTGTACTCAAGTAAGACTAGTATTAGTTCACCATATTTTTACTCAAGTAAAAATAAAAAGTAACTCTACAAGAAATGACTCAAGTATGTTTAAAAAGTATCAGAACATCTGATTTAATATTTAAAAATTATGTCATCATACAGATACAGACGTAAAGGTACGTCCAAATTCTGCTATTTTAAAGATTAACAAAAAAATAACACAAATAAATTATCTGATTGCAAAATAACAGATTCAGGCAGCACTTTTCCAAATCACAAAACAAAAACTATGAAACCACTTACAGTCGGGAATGCAAACATACTATAATGCTAGAGCAGGAATGTTGTACATCCAGTGTCAAACAGTGCAGCAGGCTCCGTAGGTAGAAAATAAAAATAGAAAAACAAACCTTGTGCACAAAAAATAAGTCCTACGTTAGTTTAAGGTGTAGGTGTGCCTGTAGCTTGTGCATACTTAGTTTTTTCGTCATTCAATGAAGATACTCAGAGTGGGTACAAATTCTTCCAGAAATAAAAGTATCAATATAAAAGTACAGTGTAGTAAAACTGCTCCTAAAAGTAAATTTTTCCCAGAGTTACTCAAGAACATGAACCTGAGTAAATGTAACTGGTTACTACCCACCTTTGCGCTTCAATAAATAATAATAAATAAGAAATTTAGTGTCACAAATAGCAGTCAGTGTGTTATTAAGCAGAGCAATTAGCATTCATGTTCTGGCTCAAAGGTAAATGAGTAGTCACCAACACTTTTATTTACTTAACTGAGTTCTCAGAGTTGATCAATATAAGGAAACTTTACTCTTGTTGACAACAAATGTGATGAACGTGTTTTACTCACTGATGACGTATACGTGAAATGAGCGGTCAACGGACGCGTCTCCATTACTGACTGAGAACGTGTAGACCCCGCCCTCAGAGCTGAGGACCCTCACCAGTTTCAGCTCATTGGTGAAACTGACGGGAACATAAACAAACTTAAATATTTGTCCTCAGACAGATAAACCCTACAGTATTGTTGCGCTCTGAATACCGTGCACCTGTATTTCTGGCGGTGGACAGTGATGACATGCTCTGTCGTGTTGAGGAGGTGCTCCTTGTTGTAGGACCAGAAGCTGGAGAGCGGTGCGGGATAGGCATCAAATGTCACCCTGAGGGTCAGGCTCTCCCCTTCTTTGACGTCTTGGATTGAAATATGATTTCCTGAAGCTGTAATGAACCCCCGATCTGAAGAACAAAGATATATAGTTTTGCTGATACAGTTGGTATAGTAACTTTGCAGCATGTTTGAGTTGTCTTTCTGTTGGTTGAGTCATCTATTGAATAAACAATCAGAGTGTACTGTTGTAATGAAATTTGAGTAGTGACGGATGCTCCCCTGAAGTACTGACTGTAAATTAGCATAATAAGAAAATATTTGGGGTGAATAATATACTATTTTATCTGGGGCTTTTCTTCCCGTCAGATTCCAGTTTTGTTTGACATGATTGTTTTATAAACTTAATGATTCAGAGAACTTATACACCCAACAAACCGACTTTAAGACTTACCAAGTATATCCAGCTGCATTGCTGCGTCACTGTGACCTTTCTCGTTGTGGGCGTGGCAGCGGTAAATTCCAGAATCTAATTGGCTGACGGTTGCTATGGAGAGCGTGGTTGAACGGAAACAGCCCCGGGAGCTGGGCAGGATGTGTGAGAACTGGGACTTCACAGGATTCTGTAAATCATTAGCATAAAACATACCACATCATTGTATTTTACATGCAACTTAACCTCATGAGTAATAGTTATTTAAATTATAAACGTTTTAACACCATTTAACTTAACCAATCAGAAGTTATGTCTTTAGATCATTTACAGCCGTTTTGTAGTTCATTGCAAAACTAAACGTTTTGAAGTTAATAAATAGTTATTTGTAACATTTACCAAATTAAAGCCTCTATAAAAACCCACCAGAGGTTTGTTAATTTAATTTGGTTTAGTTAAAAATACATAAAATCTAGGCAAAACAATTTACAAGAAAAAAATACTTCAAAGTTTGGTTCAAATCACAGCAGTGAACATATTACTTCTCTACATCTGAGACTTAAACCTCTGTCTTGTGTTAGCCTCTACCAACAGGTACAATTCACAGAGATTGCACTCAGTTTGTGGAGATAGACTTGTTTTATGCTGTGAAAGTATGTATTTCTTTTTGAATGTATTTTTTAATTGTTTCCACATGGCAGACCTCTAAATGTTTGTACATGTATATATTAGTAATAAGTGAAAAAAACAACAACTAAGAGTTGAGTTTTTAGCAGCCAGGAAAAAGACACCCTTCTCAAATAACTTTGTATAAATACTCAGCATTAATCTTACCGCTGCTGAAGGGACGTCCCAAGTGAGACTGAATTCTGAGTTGATATTGGTGGAGCTGCAGGTAAGCTCAAATGCCTCGCCTGTTTTCAGGATGACCGTGTCTTTGTGGGACAGGCTAATCTCTGGCCGCAACTCTGGCACTGGAACACAAAGGCAGCAACATCATAACTGTATATGAGGTCAAGCAAACAAGCGCAGTGCGAGCACACTTTTCCAGATGTTTTCTTTTATAATTCCAGTTACATAATAACAGAGGCTTTTTGAATACGTTTTATTATTTTAATATCTGTATCAAAGAGAGTTAGCAGTACAACTACCATTAATATTTGCATATTTCATCCCCACGCACTCTCTTCATGAAAAGCATGACGAATGAGTATCACACACCCAAGATAAACGAACCTCCTCAGAGGGTGTGTGACCAGTAGTTTGTACTCACATGACAGCACACAAAAAGCTCAGTGTGTGTGAGTATGCAAACGGCTGTTTGTCCATAAACGGCATGATTCAACTGCCGTCGCAGCCCAGATCACTGCGTTGTTTTTCTGCTTGTTCTGCACTAATTCTGTTTAACCCAAACAATCTTCACACACAGCTTTGTTCAAATCCTTGGGCTCCTCCTTCCCACACGCATCATCTACCCTTCCCTATCAGTCCCCAAGCCTCCTCCCTGTCTCCATGTAGACACGGTCCTCTGAGAGGAGAGCGAGAGTGTGATGCAGAACTGAGGATGAGAGGACAATCAGTTTCAGCTTTAATGACTTTTGACTGATTAACAAACTCTTAAGGCTTTTAAGGTTGATTTAAGTTAAGCTTGAGTCTATATAAATTGTAGTTTCAACCTAGGCATGTTTTTATAAAATTACCATTAGAATCACTTCAACATCCAGCATCTGACTTCATAATTACTTAAGTGACTTACATTATAGGTTTTTGCATCCATGTTTTACCATTAATCTTATATGTATGTGTTTGTTTGTTTTTTTTAAAGAATTTCATGTTTTAATTCAATATTATGATAAATCCAGGTCTCCAGTCACCAGTTGTTATTTAACAAATAATGCAAGTCAATAAAACTGGCCATAGTTGGAACATATATACTCTCAAATGTGTGATACTATTACTATTATATTATTTACAAAATGTGTTTCATGTAGTTAAATGTAATAAATGTTTTTGTTATGAATGTTATATTCTTGATTAAGATGTTTTAGAAATAGTTTAGTCTTTATTTTTAAATTATTTGTTCATAACCCCTTGTCTGCTTTAGATTCTAACATGCTTGATAGCAAACTATCTCAATTTACCTCTTTAAAATGAGCTGATGCTGAATTACGCAGATAGAACTGGTATTTCTTGCTATTCTAGATTTTAAAGGTCTTTCAGTTTTTCACAAATTTGCGAAACCAAAAGGAAATGTTATGATATAGATAACATCTTTGGTTGAACAACCAACAATTCATCTTCTCTGTGTGAGGGGATGTGCATATCCGGCATATTTGGAAGATAAAATTGGTACACCGCATCACTAATTTCCTGGTAGTGGATTTAAAAATATTAAGACTTCTTTCCAGAGTCTCTGATTGAGAATCTGTAGAAGGATTTTCTCAGACATCTGAGCCAAGACAGTTTGATAGTAAAATTTATATTTGAAAAAGCAAATAAAATGTTGCATTTTGGAAAAGCCCTTCAGCCTCTGCTACTCTCCACTCTACAAAACCTGCATAAATGTCATCAGGAGCATCATGTGGTGTAGAAAGGCAGTCTTTCAGGAATGTTCACATTAATGGTGATCTTGACAATATTCTATTTGCAAAAAGGAAAAGCTTGGACTTTGAAAAGAAGAGAATGCTCCAATAAAATCTAGTAGACTGTGTCTCTTTGTGAGAGGAAAAGCATTTGAAATACACGGTAAATTTTGCTTTCCCCAAAAATAGCTTCCTTACCAACATGACATACACAGAGCACTCAGTCTGTTTCTTTCTTTCTCTCCTTCCTAACTTCATTAACACCCATGAGACAAATCTAGTGAAGCTATGCCAGCTGGAATGCTAATGCGGAGCCCTTTAGGCAACATGAACCACATGTTACTCTTCTCTTTTGCTTCATGTTTCCTACTCACCAGGTCGAACATCAATGCTATATGAGACAGACATGACTCTGTTTCCGCCGAGTTGTCCCACACATCTGTAGCAGCCCTTAATTTCCTCCCTAGAATTGCGGATGATGATGCCTCGCTGCAGATTCCCACTGTAAACCATTCCTGAAGGCAAAGGTCGTCCATCGCAGGTCTCCAAAGACAGGTTGGCAACCTCAGGGTCGGTCACGAGACACGGGATGATGCAGTCCTCACCAGCCCGAACCAGAATACTGTTCACTATGGTGTGCTGGAAAGCCCTGCCAGGGTCTGGGGACATTAATTAGATTAAAAATCCCTCTATAAAAAGAGGCAGATGAGCGATCAAGAAAATCTGCTAATATCTCAAGTACCCACCTTTAACGTAAACGAAGATTGAGCTGTTCTCCAGGGTGTTGTTGTTGACACACACATACCAACCCATCTGTTGGGCCTGAACCCCCGACAAACTGAGGGAAGCTACCTTGCCCTCCTCAACCTCTCCCTCAAGCTTGCGGTTCTTCTCCCTTTGCCACCTTAACAGGAATGGGGCTCCGGACGCTGTGGTGTTGTCATGGCAACGCAGTTGCAGCTTCCCCTTCTTGGGAACTACTATGTGAGGCTCGCTGGGGAAGATGACAGGTTTGCTCCACGCTAAAACAGAGAGCAGAGAATACAGGTGATGAATCAACTTAAGGACAAATCAGGAGGATCTTCTTAACAGATAGTAATTCAGATTATTTAGTTGATTACAAAGTGGATTGCAAGGGTATTTAACTATGTCACATTTTGCCATCAATGTGTTTCATTAAGATGTTATATAAAAAAGCAATGCAAAGTAGCACTTAATGATAAACTGGAACTTTTGCAAATAAAATCTGAAAAGTGTGCCATCAGTTTAGACTAGAATCTCTGTTCATTCTGAAGAGCAGTAATACCACAGTATGATGCTGCCACCATCGTGTGTCTCCATGGGGATGATGTGTTCTCAGTTTTGACTAATCTTAGTTTACTTGCACATGTAGCACTTTACATGGTGGTTTACAAGTTTGGTTTTAGTTCTCATCTGACCAGAGACGTTCATTTATTAAGCGCTTTTCACAATGTACAACAAAAATCAGCATTAATTACACAAAGAATAAAAACAATCGTGACATAAAAGCCTGGAGAAAAAAGAGCTTTGAGGTCATTTACACAATGGTGGACTCTTTTCAGTAAGTAAATGACTTCTAGAGACAATTGATTGTAGCAGGTTTTATTTAGTGTTAAGTATTTATTTACCACCAACCACCACATCCTCCACCGTTATGTGTCATTTAATGCTGGATTATGACGTCAAACCTCAATAGCATGCAACAAACTAAGTTTTGATGTACTAATAAGACTTGAGAAGTTATAATAGAATCAGTGTTGGTATTTCTCCTTGGATGACACATCAAATTTTACTGCCGCTTTTCTTCCATTCGATAAACTAAATGATTCATGAACTGACCAGTGTGGAACAAAACCAAACCCAATGAAGGGGCTATAATGTGATAGTTAAATAGGATGTAATCATTGGCACAATGGACAGGCTGCTTTTTAACCACCACAGCTCAAATAAGCAATCAATAATTACGAGCAATCCGACCACTGAGTAATCACGCATTAAGCTCCGGTGAGCCATCTCTCAAAGATACAGCCTAAACCAACATTTTTAGTTTCAGTCAAGCCCCCATCAGCCAGAGATTTTCACATGATAAGCAACATTTCAAGAGCAAGATTTTCATGTGACTGTGATGCCTCAGGGCAGGAGTGGATCTCTGACGGAGCATCTGGATGCTCTCCCTCCAAAACATCAATAGACTATCTGTGTTTACACTGGCAGTGGGCGCATGTCCCCCGGCTGATCGGCTTGTTTGGGAAAAATATGCCATTCCGGCTAAAGGTTTCATGTAAAAACCTGAGGCTGTTCTGTTAGTCAACAAGTGTCTTTCTTGTTTGTTTTTTTATGGCAAAACAAAAAGATGGGATAGTGTTATTCCACATAGAGTGTTGGTCAAATTGTCTCACCATTTTGTAACCACATTTCACCATCATTTTTATTTACAGCTAAATATACATATTTTTTTAATTAGTTTTAAAAGGTGAGCCATCATGAACATTAAAATTTCAACTATGATTTAATTTTTTGTACATTTTTATCCTGAAACTTTGTATTTCACTCTATTCATAATTATATTATACTGTTTGGGCACAAACAGTGTAATATAATATATGCATATATGTGTGTATATGTAATGAAATGTAATAAGGACGCAACCAAATCAACTCACTGCTTTTTAGCTTGTAGATAGTGTTAATTAGAGTCTCTCCTTATGGTGTCGACTAGAAAAACATTTGAAATCATCAGTAGATGGCTCCATTTCAGATACAAAACAAATAAAACGGGATAGGTACCAAACAGCAACAGGGCGAATATATTTGTATCTACAGTCCACGTCCTGTGGTAGATGATTACATGACTACACAAAAAGTATTGGAAGAAACTAATAAAAATGCAGAAGTACGAGATGACCAGCATTCAAACAGACATAACTGGCTCCATTTCGTGCCTTGAAAAACATATGACCCCCGCTCCCCCTTTGTGACGCGCTCTTATCGATTTATATCTGTGATTGTGCCATATAAATAGCCTAGGATTTATATAATTTATTAATAAATGACATAATTTGGGATATAACTGCTAATCTGCAAACGTCCGAAACAACCACCAGGCGAAAAGGGCAGCATCCAAAGAAACAGTCAGGTTTTTGAAACTACGCGAAGATGCAATAAAGTTTTCTGAAATATGTACAGCTTATATCACTTGTAAGATATTTGTATGTCTTACAAGTGATATATAAATATCTTACAAGAAATCTTCTAAGTATTTACATGCTTCTAAGATCATGCAAGTATACAGGATCTTCCATTCAAATGTTCATATAAATGATTGTAGGCATGACATGAACATTCACGTTCGATACTCAAACACAACAAAACTCAATAAGTTGCTAGCCGTTAAATAAGCTGGTACTAAATGGTTTGTCTAAAGGTGTAAACAAAGAAAGGGATAAATTAACCCGGAGCTGAGTTGTCGATTACGTGGTGCGTTCGTGTGCGCCCTTTTTGTTTGTTCTGCTCGTACAACCTAATCCGTGCCATTTAGGAAGGGACTGTCTAAATAATTAATGTTTTTTTTTTTTTTTTTCCTTCTTTTTTTTCAAGCAAGACACGCACGGACACACACCTGTTGCCGTTTTGGGAGGGCATTTACGGTAAAGCGTATTTGCATAAAGTGTCTACTAGTGAAGAACAGGTTGAGGGGAAAACACCGGGAACAAGCTCTCCTTGAACAATGTGCTCCTGCCTATGTAAACTCTCTTTCAGAGGGGAAAATGAACAGGAAGTTGTTCTAAAATGTGCACAGCCCTGTTACAGTTTCATCATGGACAGCGCAATCTCAAAAACAGAACCAGTGTTAGATACAAAATTGATAAATTGGACATTAAGTTAGCATATATTCTATAAATGTGAAGAGACAATCAGCATGAATATTACAGAATATATTGTATATCTAAACAATATTAAAAGTGTTTTTCTTACCTGTAATAGGCAGAAAGATGAAATATGAGGCACAAATAACCCAAGGGCACCTCATTATTAGGCAGATTTTGCGTCTTTTTAAATTCTACTCCATGCGTTTCAAGCGCACAAATAACCATCCCGCGATGGCACAGCAGACTCCGTCCACAGGTACAGCGATACAGAACAAGTCCATCCAGAGAAATAAGCGCACAGACGCGGTGATGTCCTCCTGCAGACTCCGAGTCTCTGCTGATGGAGCTCAAGCTGCGGCGTTTAAAGGCACAGTGTCCTCTGCTCCCTGCGCTGGATGGCTGCCACGCCTACTTACACTCTAAAAACGGCTGGGTTCAAAATCAACCAGTGTTTGGTAAGTGGATCATGTGTAGACTCATCCAGGCCTGCGTTGATTTAAAACAACAGTTGATTGTAACTTTGATCAGGCATGTTGAGTTTGGTTTTCGTATTTAAAAAAACCCGTATCCAAATATGAAATGTTAAACATTAATGCCATCGAAGTATAGGTAGAAAATAAAAACCAATAAATTGAATTTCAGTCATGTATTTGGTTAAAGTGAATGATTCATAACTTTAATCTTTGCAGAGTTCCAGATGGACTTTGGGTGGACTCCTTCGTAAACCAAAGAGAATCCACACATGAACAGGTAAAACATGCAAACACCAGTGGTGAACTGTACCTCTCACAATTAGGCAAAAGCCTAATTGTGAGAGCCCACACCAAGACTGCTTGTACATGTACATGTCGTCTATTACCAGCAGCAACTCTGTCTAATATGAAAGTCCTGAATAGGCCAGAAAACCATGGACCAGAAGTGATTACGCTTCATCTAGTTGCTCCTCTAACCCATCAAATTTGGTCACAGTTTTGGTTTCAAAATAACCAACAACATAAACCTGGCATTGGGGTTAAAGAAGTAACCCAGCAGTTTTTAGAGTGCATCTGTCCTGCACTGGCTGGACAGCAGCCAAGACTGTGAGTCGGTCATTTACCGGAAAAAAAACTGCTTCTGTCCAAGTCAGCCCTTCTAACTTACACAGTCACTGCAGAGAAACGTATTTAAGAAAACTTCCTGTAAATAGAACTGCAGGGTTACATTCCCTTAAATTAGCTGGCTGTCAAATGTTCATCCCTAATGTAGTAGCAGTGTTGTTCTCTAGCGGCATCTCCTCACACTTCATGGGCCAGTGTTCACTGCATGTTGACACTTCTCACTTGTTGGCAGTGGAGTCTCTCTGCAGCTCAATGAGAGATGGCTCACAAATTCTCCTAATCAGCATTATACTGATTCAATTTTCAACTCATTTAACCGGTTCTTATAATGTAAAGGCGTGCAACAATTTGTAGATCAGTCATGTCTGAAAAATTGTCCAAAGGAGTCCTGAGCACATATTTGATTTGGGGTCCCACTTTCAGTTCGTCACCAATCAGCTGCCACCGCAGCAATATTTATTTTAAATCATCTGAGATTGTTGTCAGCAATATTTATTTTAAATCATCTGAGATTGTTGTGCATATAACATCACTAAATTACATGGTCAGTGGCACATAAATTATTTTACTTAATCACAGAATGTGTTTTAGCTCCAATATTTGTTATTTCTTTGTTCCCCTTCAGAAACAGATCTAGCAAAGGCCAGAACAAGTTCTGCTACAAACTTTTCTGTGATGACATGATTTCTTATGAGCATAGACAACTTCTGAACACCTAATCTAACATTAATAAAGATCAAATACAATAGATCTGTTGTTATTTAATAACCAGTGATAAATGTATTTTAGGTCAGTGATTTTGTCGCAGGTCGTACCTCAAAGAGCTTGGTTATATCATATCATAAAAGGACTAAAAAAACCTAAAAGCAATATGCATTTTTAATTCTCTTTCTTCTAATGGGTTAACAAGCACAGGTTATTGCATAATTTACTTACATGACTTCGACTGGCTCTGCCTGTGAGAGTGTGTGGTTAGCTTTGCCTCTCGGTTGTTTTTTGTACTTTGGTTAATGTTTCTCCTGTCTCTTTGGATACAATTATGAGACAGCACTAAAATAGTTGTTTTTGTTTCTACCACCCTACAGTCTTATCACAGCACATAAAATAAACTAGCAGAGAACATTGCTTTCAAAAACTTTTTTTTATTATTATTTTGTGTTCTGTGTAATTGTTTTCCTTGGAGATAGTTGATACAAAAATCACTCTGTGCGCCAGAATGCGTAGCCAACAGGCTACCAGAGGTCTTTGAACCACAGCTTCACATTCATTTTTCAGCTTTGTACTTATGTATGTTATGGTTAAATATTTTTTACTATTAAATTATGTTTCATCTATTTTTACATATGCAAATATATGAAAATTCAACCTGTATAAAGGGGAGTCCATTCCCCTGATTTGTACTTGCTATAATCTATCAAATTTATGCTGATGATGTCATGCTCTTCCTTAAAAATGCAAACTAATCTTTTTCAGTGTTAATGACACGGATTAATGTATTTTTAACAATTTCAGACAATTCTATGAATTAGACTAAGTCAAAAGCGCGTTCCATCTCTGATCTTCATTTCAGTCAAACCTGATTGGCAAAACATTAATATTTCCAACCTGCTGAAGAAGCTGACACAACTGAACTGAATCCCATAATCAAAATAGCAGAAGGCAAATTTCCTCTCTCAATATTAAGAAAAACGCTTGCAAATAAAAAATGGTACTCCCTAAAATAAATTATATCTTGTTTATGATCCCAGTTAGTGTTGGTTCAAAACATTAAAGGATATAAGAAAGTAGATTTTTTAAATTGGCAAACAAACTTCCAAAAATAAGTTCAAAAACTGCACAGAAGGCTAAAAATCTAAGAGGTTTAGAGCTACTAAACTTTTATAAATACTACTCAGCACATAGATAACAATATCTGTTAAAATAGATTTAGAAGAATCGATGATAGAATCTGCTTGCTAACATTGAACAAACTCTCCATAAGGATTCTGTATCTCAGATATTCCACTTATCAGCCTTTTAATTAAGCAACATCACTGCTTTAAACACATTAAACCCAGTACATCTCTGACAGCCTGGTGGGAATATGTAAATAGATCTTCAAATCTCCCTTTGCAGACAAGCACCCATTAGGAGCAACCCAGACATCCTGCAAAACAAAACAACTCTTAACTTTCCAGCATGGAACGTAGCAAGGTAAATCACTTAGGTGATATCTTCATAGGGAAAGATTTAACATGATGACATGTTTTAATAGACTCAAGCAGCATCTATAAAAATACATTTGTTACACATCACTAGCTAAAGTTTATCATTAATTCTAAATTTAATGAGAGGTTTGAACATCTAAACCTCTAATTTTCCCCAATAAAAAGCAGCTTCCCTCCTTCCTTGCCTCAGCTTTCCACTGTAGGTGACAAACATACATACACACTTTCACACTGACTGACTCACCCACTCACACAAATAATCCATAAAGTTGAGGTCATACAAACACACAGTTATTTTAATAATGTAACCTGTCCACTTTGATACCAGTGCAACCCTGATTTAATAAAGTCAGTCAAGCATTTAGGATACCATCTCCAGACGTCCTTTTTGCAGAGCAAACCAGTCCTGGCACATGCAGACAAGCAGCTTCACCATGTAGTAAGTCTGACATGCCATGACAGGGCATGAAAAGAAGATGAAAAAATACCACAATATTAACACTTCAATTGGAAATTTAAAGGTTAAAGTGTATATAATTACTAAAATAACCAATAATTAACTTCTTAATTGTTTGTGACAAATGCAAACATGAAATCAAATTAATTAAAAAAATTCCAAAAGGATTGGAGAAGGAATGTTAAGATTTTCAGCTTTTTTATTATTGTACCAGGTATTTGGTTAAAAAAAGAAAAAAAAAAAGAAAAGGAAAGGAAAAACGAAAAGAAATAATACCATCAACATAAACCCATGTATGCATTTAGGTTGTATACTTTGCTTCAGTCCTTCATTTTGAGCTTGCATGAAGAGGAAGATATGTTCACATACAGTATTGTATTTATTGCATTTTTACACTTTTTACACATCTTTTGTAACATTTCAAGCTGTTTCCAGCTAATTTTCATATTTCTGACAAAAATAGCTTCTTTGGTACAAACTTAAAGTGAATAAATATATGAATAAATTCCATATGTTCCTTTAATGGGATCCGCTAAACCTTCCAGTTGTAGTTTGACACCTTCTATTAAATATTCCTCCACAGACAAAGCAGCACCTCGGGGTGTCAGAGTACAATTCACCTGAGGTCCAGCTGCCCATATGCTCCATGAAGATGCTACGCTCTGAGTTTTTTTTTGTCCAGCAGGATCATTCATATGTCCACTGTCCGCTGAGTTCACATGCCATTTGAGAAGTTATATGCCTTCCCTGTTACATTATTCATTATTGAGGTGAGCGTCTGCAGCAGATCTGGGCTGACTCACTTTGACTTTCCATGTGTGTGTGTGTCGGTGTGTGTGTGGATCTGCAGCGTGACTCACTCAGTGCTTTTAGACAGATGAGGACAGCGGTCTCACTGAGGGCAATGGAGGTTTTATACAAGAAAAATAGCCACTTAGATTAAATTACGTAATGAAAAACATTCCTCCCTCTCCTTGTTCCACCCTCCCTCTTGTTCTCCTTCACCTTCCCCTCTCTCTTTCTTTTTTTGGTTACACAGACACACACACGCACAGCCCCCCCCCCACACACACACACTCACCCTAACTCAATCACCTGCAAATGGAGCTATCTTCACACCCCCAGGCAGAAATGAGCATCGTCTTTGACACATTTGGACAGCAGAAAGTACACACATTTGGACACACATGCAGTTCAAAGGAAACTTCATTGTTCCTCCTTTTAATGATTGTCTAAAAGCTCAGGTTAAGCTTCCTCCCCCCTCGATACAATCCTGCCCCGCTCTTCTCTTTGTCTGCTGAGTGGACATTATAAACCTGATATCTGTCCATTTGTCTCCACTTGACTACGGTCAGGGCAGGAATGTGTGTTGTTGTTTTTTTTTAATAGCAACTTTGTGTGGTTGCTAAGTGTCCATCGGTGGTTCAGTTATTGTTCTTTGCTTTTCAGTTACTGGACAGACTGAACTAAAAGCACAAATAAATAAATAAATAAATAAATAAATAAATAAATAAATAAATAAATAAATAAATAAATAAATAAATAAATAAACAGTACTATGTAAAATATTGAAGTTTTATCCTTAAGGGAAATGTACAACTTTTACTTTGACTGAATACTCCAATGTAGGCTGCAACTCAGTGGATTGTTAACCTTTGGAAAAAGAAAAAAAAAACACAAGATATGTCTTTTGATTTTAGTACTAATATTACTAGCCAAATTATGGCATAAAATTCATTATTATTATTATTATTATTATTATTATTATTATTATTATTATTATTATTATTATTATTATTATTATTATTATTATTACAAACAAAAAGACATTAGCATGGTCATTACAGAGATATTAACGCCTGACATTTCACAGCTGCTCTGCACGTCTGTTGCATTTGGCCGGACTGGCCCTGTTCCAAGTCATGTTCAATAAGGTGGTGCTGTTTAGCTTTATACTTAGCAGACAATAAAGTTTCCAAAAGGAATCCAGGATGGTCAAAATTTTTCAAAACACATTTCAGAAAGAAATATTTTTTTTATTGTGATTTTACTAAAAAAGGATTTAAATAAAGATTCAATCTAATTGCGGTTTTTCCCTTCATAAATTCCCCACTGACAATAAAATCTTACCACTTAGATTGCAATTACAGGATTCAAAAAACTAAATTTTAGCAAAGAGCAACAAAGACTTAAAAACTACTCATTTTGCTTGATATGTAAGTGAGTCGATGATAAGACAAGAGGCACAAGGAACAGCTGAGCAGCTGCCTTTAGTGAACAGAAGATTTGAAGGAATCCAAAAATAAAGGTGGACAGATTCAGAAAAACTCTGACCAATTACCATCTGTCTTAAGTGATGTCAATGCATGGGAGCTTGTTTTTGGAGGGATAAGGGGTAATTTAATTTGGACCAAAAATATTGCTTTACAAAATGGCAAAACAAATAGAAAAACTGACCAAGACGTTCTATAGGAGACAAACTACATCTAAAGTAAGTCTCACTGGTTTTTACACAGAAGTCTCCTGCATAGCTTTAAGTTTTGGAGTAAATGATCCTTCACAAAAAAAAAATCTCTTAGTTTGTTCTCAAATCTGGAATAGACCGTCTCAAAGATACACTAATCTTTTTTTTTTTTTTAAAGCATATTTTGAGCATATTTGAATGAAGCAGGCTCAGTTTTCTGACAGATGAACCTTTGTGTTGTGAAACAAAGGAGGCAGAATCTATCTTAATAATCTGTGGTGGCATCACGCTGCTGTGATAACCATATGTTTGATGCAAAGAGATGATGTGGATTGAAAATGTGTCAGTGCACATATCTGTAGAAGCTAATATGAGTAGGGGTAATTACTGATCGTCCTCTGTCTGGATAAACCAGATTAGCATCGAATAGGCTGTGAGTCGTCCTAATCTCCCGTAAGGAGAGAGGGATGGACGCAAGAGGGAGAGAGCGTAGAGCTGGAAGCAGAGAGAGGGCGGTACAGAGGGCGGATGAGATACTGGATGAAACAAAGACTGAGCATATGAGAATGACAGTAAGGGAAGATAAGATGGAGATAGGAGAGACGTAAACAAACAAAGAGACAGCGAGGACAAAACAACAGATTTTGACCAGCAGGAGGCTCTGGCTCGTTCAGCCCTTAACCACTTCATATTCTCATTATTGCTTAAAATCTCAACCATCTTCTACAGTCTTAGCTTGTGCTAAGCTTGACAAACAAGAGATTTGTTCATTTGTTCATGTCATGCCCCAAACTCTGTCAGTATTGGTGGAACAATTTCAGCTGGTTTTCGGAAATAAACAAGTGTATGTTGGTTCTGGATTTCTAGATTGTATTGTTTGGATATTTTCTTCCACTTTTGTATTGGAGCATCTATATGCAAATGACCGTACTGTGTGGAATGGCAATAGTCAAGAAAGAAATTTTCAAATTGTAGAAAATTGATAAAGCGCGTCAATTTAAAACCTCAAGCTTCTCTAATAAATTTTATTGTCTGGCAGCATTTTGTGGACCGTCTCACTCAGTATAAGACTGATCAAAATGCACAATATCTTAATATGTCACCCATGCCTTCATAGACTGGGAGCTCTATCATTACATAGAAAAGGTAATTTGTGCACTGAGACCAGTTAACTAAAGCCTTTTAAACATTGTTACTTCAGTAATCATTGCACCAGACAAAACAGTTCCTCCAACAATGTTTCTCTAATTTACATAACTGCACATGCACCAAACCCAACGCTCTTCAAATCTGCATGGATGTTCCTACACACATGTGCATTATTGCCAGAGTTGCAGAGTTGTAGTATCTGCCAAGACAAACATGCAGTAATCACAGACTCTGGGAGACAGTGGAACAAAACAAGAAGAAACCACAAAGAGAGCTGATGCCAATCCATCAAAGTGTCAAATGATCCCAAACAAAGCTAGCTGTGGCAAAAAAGAAAGCAGTGAATAATCTTTTCAGTGGAAAATTAGGAAATTTTGTTATTTCGGAAAATCAAATATAAACATAAATGGCTCAGGTGCTGAAAAGGGCATCAAGAGAGAAATGGTAAGAAGATGAGGGATGAACTGGAAAAAAATGAAAACCGAAACACAAGAAAGATGGTGGAACACGCTGCAGGAGAGATCAGTTTGAAGGAGACGGAGTGAATAAAATAAATGTAATTTTCATGATCAGTTTAACTCAGAGACCATTAGCAGCCCTGTCTGACGTCCCTCTGAGTGTGTGTGTGAGTTTTAACTGTGTGTATGTGAGAACTTACAAAGAGCCACATGAAACTCACACGTATGATATGATACAGTAGATGCTCATGATATAAACCCCCGCAGGGTTCACACGCAGAAGAGGAAAATCGATGGACTCCTAACTATAACGTTACCCCCTTTGAGAGCTGAGGTGCTACACCTGCTTAGTGAGTTTCCTCCCAGCAGCAGGCGGATCAGCTTGGATGCTGTTCACACCTCTGTGTGCAATCTCTGTGATGACACTTAGAGTGAAAGAGAAGAGCGGGAGACAATCCACAAAATTTCCGAGTCATTTACTGAGCAGCTAAACAGAACCCACTTAAACAGTGAAAGGCCATAAAAGCATTAACAGTCTGCTTTGCATTAACGGCAACTTCTTGCAAACAAAGGCAGAAGTCATGAGTCGGTTTACTGAGCCCGCAGCTGCTGCTGCTGCAGTCATAAAAACATAGAGGTGCAGCTATCTGTGGGAAGGAAGGATATAGAGCGCCTTGCAAAGCATTTTGTCCCATCACAATCACAAACTTTAACACACTTCATTGGCATTTTGTGAGAGAGACCAGCCCAAAGTAGTGCAGAATGTTGAAGCAGGGAAAATAATACATGGTTTCCAAGAGCTTTTATAAATAAAAATCGGAATAGTGTGGTCTGCATTTGTGTTTAGCCCCCCTGAATCAATAATGTGTTTAACCATTGCGTGCTACAGTTACAACTGCATTTTTTTCTGGCTTTCTTTTATTTTTTTGCAAGCTTTGCAAATAGTGAAACTTTTTTTTACCCATTATTCTTTGCAAAACATCTTAAACTGAGTCAAGTTACATGGAAAGTATCTGTTAAAATTAATCTCACAGCCTTCCCGAGATGCTAAATTTTAAGTAGGCCGTTTTAAGACCTGAAGGTGCTTAAATCTACATCATTTTATTTGAGTATTGGCTGTATGCTCATGGTGGCATGCCCCAGTCTCTAACAGGTTTTCCTCCCCGTAATTAGCTTCTCCCATCTTCTCAGCACCATGAAGCTGGTAGGCGCAGTGCCAGTTTTCCAACACTAATGACATTTTACATGCAGGCCATGAAGTTTCACTTTGGTCTCATCTGGTCTGTGGACCACCTTTGATATGTTTGCTGTATCCCTGCAGCCTTCGTCCTTTGAGCAGTTTCCCTGCCACTGAGCTATGAAGGTGAGGTATACAGAGAGCAGAAATAATTGTCCTGCTGACAGAATCTTCCTCTTGCCATCTAAATACATAAAAATGTGGTATAAAGTTGACATATTTGGATTTTTTGTTCTTTTTATTTGGCTTCTCCATATAGTTCCAACTCTCTAACTGGTGTGTGCCTTGTCAAGCTTCCATCAAAAAACATCAGTTTTCAAAAATAGGTGTCCTTCACTTGTTTTTGACCAAGTGGAGGACAGGAGAGTCAGGAGTGATGTCTCTAAGAGATAGGAGCTTACAGTACTCTGCATTCGATTTGTCTTGAAGCTGGGAATGATGTCCCAATTGAGTTTAGTGCGTTCTAAAACCACTGAGATTTTATAATTGTTATTGAACCAACCACTATCAGCTACACAAATCAATTGATGTATTTTCCTCCATTTATGAATCCAAACAGTAAAGGAATGTGCAATATTCCTTTATATATAAAGGAACTACAGTGCAGTTTCTTTCACTGTAGCACAGTGTAAGAAAATACACTGTGCTACTGTTTTAATCAGATGCAAACTATTAGAATAACTTGTAAATAACCGATAACTGCAAATCTTACTTGAATTTATAGGAGTAGCATAAGAAGCATAGGAGTAGTTAGATCCTATTTCATCCAAGTTATCAAACAATGTGGTCATGTTTAGTCTTTCAAATTGGTAGAAAAAATGTACCTTTCTATCTCAGGAAACCCAGGTGACTACATCAAATTACCGACTTGCAGTGATTTAATAATGAGAGGTTTTAAAAACAACGTAATATCCACCAAACTGACTCTTTTTGTTTCCCGATAACAGAACAAAAGTGCGCCTAGAACCTAATTGTGTTCCTTTTTTCAGGCCTCTCTCAGAAATATTTGAAGCCTGATTGTGGAGCACAGATTTTCACAGAATTAGGTAAAAAAAACAACAACAAGGGAGCTGAAGACTTTTACAGTCAGCAGGGAGATCTTTGACACATCAAGCACAACATGCATCTGATGCTGCTGACTCTGCAGTCTTCTGGATCCATCTCAGATTTCTATAGGAGTTGCATTTGTCATGGAAAGAAAAGCAGAGCTACGTTATTAATTATGCCTACTAAGTGCTGTATTGGCCTGCCCGCTGCTGCCCATTATGAAAATGTGTGGTGCATCATAAAATGTAGAAACAGACAACAATAATGGAGCAATATTGGACTGACAATGGGACACAATTGTTGTTCTCAGACATCCCAAATGAATTAAACTGAGTAATCAAGAAGAAACACTGATGAAAAAACATCAAATGTTGGTAGCATGACAATTGGACTTTGTTCACAGTGGTTAACAAAATGATTCATACCATTTGAATGTTTTGCACATTATCATGTCACAAAAACAAAGTCCAATATGTTTACTAGGTATTTTATTCGAAAAACACAAACTAGCAGATAATGGAAGAAAATACAAAAAAATATTTATTTACATATAACTGGCTGGTTCTTAGAACTGCTGTTCCATTTATGTCCTGAATGTTATGGAGAGTTTATTCATTTTGTCAACAGAAGAAAATAAATAAAGTATCTTTTACGACTAGAACTTTTTAAGTATTTTAGACTTATCGAAAGTGATTCTGTATTCTTGAAGGTGAAAATTACTTTCTACATTTCAAAACTTTTTTATTTTTAATTTAGTAAACAGTTCAACCTGTACTTTTGCTTTTAATAGAATATTTTTCAGGTATTTGTACTTCTGCTTAAGCAGAGATTGTGAGTACTTTTTACTGTCCCAAACTATCCTTTTACCCGGTAACAAACTAACCTGATGCAGTAGTTCCTTTTGTCCAGCTGGGGTCGCTGTGTTTTTCAGGGCCAGCACTCTAATCTTAGCGGGCCCAGCAGCTTCTTCCGGGCGTCTTGCTGACTTCCAAAGGTTTAATATGAATGTAAGAAGTAATATTTTAGGTTCTTAACTACACTTTCCCGTTTCAGGGATAAATATCGCTCGTATTTTTGCGTTACTAAACGTACTTGGGGCTTGTTGCTTCGGCTGCTGTTGGTTTAAACTGCACGTTAGTTCAACATGTCCGGGGAGGAGGCGGACAAAACAGCCACTACTGACGCTAGCGCTGGTGACGAAGAGGAGGAATGGCTTTATGGAGGTAAAAACAACTGGAAACAACTCCATTTATCTATTACAGACGTGTGGTAGTGTCTCTGCAGCTCTGGTAACGAAGCGTTAAGCAGTAATTACCTCTGCGTGCTGTGAGAATAACGGAACATTAGCCGGGAAGCTAACTAGCATTGACTGTTTGATTTGGTCTTCGGGCCTTTAGTATCAACAACAGAAGCAGGCTTTGAAACTAAACAATAGAAAGGATTGTACCGTATTATGTTAAATAGTCTCTGTTTGTCTTTTGCTGTTCTAAGTTTATTTTTAGAATACTGCTGTAATTTTATTAGCTAAACTGTTTGATCTGTATTTCAGATGAATCAGAAAGCAAAGAGGAAGATGAAGAACCCAAACTGGATTCTTCTGCCAGGTAAACTCTACTCTAGAGGAACATCATTGTTGGTTGATGCATTCACAAACTTCTTCTTACACAGTCGAGGGATTAGATAAGATTTTTCTACCTAAGATTTCCTTTCCCCTTCAGTCATTCCGCCATCATCTACAGCAGGAGTTTGCAACTCTTGTTCTTTAGTGCCACTGACTTGCATCTCTTTGGATCCATCCCCGCTCCAACACACCTGCATGAAAAGGCTGAATTATCTCCTTTCTTGTCAGCAAGTTTTGCGCAGGCTTGGCTATTAATCATTTGTTTAATTCACTGACTTGCAGAAGCTTAATATGCAGAGATGCATCCAAAAGTTACAGGACAGTGGAACTCGCAATCGAGGTCTGCAGTTGGAGAAACCTGATCTACAGATTGTACAAAACGCTGTAGTTCATTCTAATACTGACAGAAAAGAACATGATCGAACTTGTTTTATTTATTTTTTCTTTTAAAATGTAAAAATAAAGCAGAGTTGAACAACAAGTAAAATTCAGGGAGGAAGAAATAGTTGACCTATCATTATCTTGTCCTTTTCAAAACTCTATTCATTAAGAACACATTGGTTGTTGAATTTTTAATGGTGGTGTCTGATTATGTTTTACACCTGCAGTGCACCTGTTGAGACTTTAACAGACGATGCCACTGCTGTTGTTGATGTACACGCTACGGGGAACGGAGTGGTCTCTGAGGTACGTAACCTCTTCACATCCTGGCACACCCTTCTCTTATGTTCTGTTGTTCACCTTCCTGATACTGTTTGTTTTCTTTTTGGCTTCATTTTAACATTTATGGCTTTACATGTGTCACTTTTTTTCTGGGCTTTCAGTCCCAAGGCGAAGCTGCAGGCGAGGATGTGGAGAGCGATAGCGATAGTGATGATGACGACGACGATGTCAGAGTTACCATTGGTGACATCAAAACTGGAGCACCGCAATACACGTAGGCTTTCCTTAGAATATTTCCAAGGGGATTTATGTTTAAGCTAAGCTGCGAAACCATCTCAAGGATTATTTTTGGAAACGACATGCAGCTAAACCTCATTTTGAGCGTTAATGCAAAGGCTGTGAATACATACATACATCTGGGTTTGTTTTTTTTTAGTTTTTTTTATTTTTAATATATTTACAGAAATAAATAAAAAAATAAAAATTTCTTGTCACTATAGGGTGTTGTGTGTAGAGTTTTGAAGGGAAATTGAATGCAATTCATTCTGGAGTTAAGTTGTAACATAAAATATGGTAAAGGAAGCTCTGAAGTTCATAAAAATAAAACCTAGATCCAATTAGCATTCAGTAGCAACTTCATAAGATTTCCTCTGTTTGAGGTAGTCAAGTCTCGAAGGAGATCTTTGGACAACCTGAGGATGAGCTAGTGGCTTCTTATGCACTACATTGCAAACTTATCATTACACAATGTTCATATTGGGGCTAATTAAATAAGTACCATGCATTCAGACTCTTAAATGTCTTAAATATATTTTGATACTTGTTAAATGCAACCTAAAAGCTTTAGAAGATAAAGAGTTTTTTTTTTAAAATAGCAACTGATGCTTTGTTTCTTCTGAGGGGTACAATACGGGTGGGTGGGTACAGTGCAGCCACTGCTTGCTTCAAGCACAAGTCTTTCTAGTGCGATGCGTTTGCTGTTGCACCAATGGATGCCATGTTAGATGTTTGGGTTTAACCCCGCCTGCCCAGTGAGGGTTTAACTGGTGGAAGCGCTCTCCTGAATAAGCCAGAACATAAAATGGTGAACTGAACTATGTTGTTCCCGTCAGGCATTAGTTCTTTCAATACCAGATCTTGGTTAGAATCAGCTTCTTAATTAAAATAAAAAGAAAGCCTTACTGTTGCTGAAAATAATGAAATATAACTTTTTTCAGGTGCTGTATAGACTTTTTAATGTGGGCATGTATGTCTTTGCTGTGAGCTCCAAACAGAAAGATGTTCAGACTTACTATTAATTTGTCTGTATTTACTGTGTTTATGTAGTGCAGAGCCACAAACAACCAATTTATACACAACTAATTTAGTTTCTTATTTCAAGTTATATGATTATCTCAGTATTCACCAATATTATAATATCTTGCAGGAAAACAGCACCATCTCACATCATATCTTTTTTTTTTTTTTTTTTTTTTTTCTCACTGTCTTCAGGACATATGGTACCCCCCCAGTTAAACACAACAAAAAGACAAAAGGAACCAAACCTTATTGACAAGGAAACACCCTTCTGTTTATTTTAACCTGTCATCTCTGTAGACTTTTACAACCTAAACCAGATTTATATCTTATCTTTCTGTGAAAGCAGCCTTTAAGATGTTGTGTTTATTTCCAGTAACCACAAAGGTAAAGGGAGTGGATCTGGACGCACCAGGAAACATTAATGGTGTTCCTGTGCTGGAAGTGGACACGGAGAGCTTTGAAGAGAAACCCTGGAGGAAGCCAGGTCTGTTGAACTTTCTCAAATCACAATCATTACCACAATATAATATTTGGAGAGGGCTACTTAAATGCAATACTTGGACGGTTATTCTTTAATTTTATATGCATTCAGCTTCTCCCTGCTTCTGTGATATATGACTGGTTGAAAGGACTATTGTAATGATGTAAAAGAACGATGTGGAAAGATCAAATGCATTCGAGAGATTCATCACAATAATCATCTAAAATATTACATCCACATGTTTTGCTAAAATTATTCTGACTGTAATTTAAGGAAAACATATTGGTCCTCACATTATAATTGTCTATGCTGCCTTTAAATGTGATTGTAAATTTAATCCAGTCTCAAATACACTTAATATTTTATTACAGCCATATAACAAACCATGCTGAAATGTGTATCCCTGTTTACTTTCCCAGGTTTATTAGTGTTGTAATTCACAGATAGTGTCTTTGTGATTCGGTTTGCAGGAGCCGATCTGTCAGACTATTTCAACTATGGTTTTAATGAGGACACCTGGAAGGCTTACTGTGAGAAACAGAAGAGGCTGCGAATGGGCCTAGAGGTCTCTACAATTGGCTCAGTGACCAGCAAGATCTCTGTATGACATTTGTTCCTCTACCAGTTTACTCAGATTCATCAGTTACACCCTGTTACACTGACTGTACGTACTGTGAAAATCTTCAGCTAACTATGATTTTCTCTGGCTGTCTGCAAAGGTTCAGCAGGGCAGAACAGGAAATGAAAAGGATGTGTCCAGTTTAGCTGTTCACACCTCCAAGACGGACTTTATGTCTCCTGTCAGCCTGTACAAGTCTGCTGTCAGTCAGATCACCAGGTAACATCTATACATTTATGTTCCGAGCTACAAAAACAAAATGCTTTCAATTAGTTTTCTATCCTGGTTAAATGAAGGTTTGATTAAGTACCGTACCTAGAAGCTAAAAGAAATTTAAAATGTTGCTGAAACAAGAGTATCTGAAATCAAATTTCTTTATTATAGTTAGCAAATTCTTTTGGAGGTAATACAAATTGTCACATTATAACAGGAAATCAGTCACATGAATGCATTAAATAAAGCTATACTAAGGTTGCGTAACATATTCTGTACATTTCGTTTAGGCTTTTGCTGTTTAACATATTGTTTGTAAATCTGGGGAACACATAAAATCAAATAGTTTAAAAAAGCAAAGAATCAAAATTATACCAATTCATATAAATCCATAAAATCCACTTTTTAACTAAACATGTCAAAGTTTAGGGACTTTCCAACATGTCAAATAATAAATCAACAACATAATTTAATACGTGTAAATTTTCTATAAAAATTTGAGCAGCAGAACATTCCGTTTTCAAAAGGCCTCCAGAGAGGACTAATAATAGGCAACGTTGTTTCCAACATATGGCATCACCCTTCTGTTTATTTTAACCTGTCTTCTCTGTAGACTTTTACGACCTAAACCAGTAGCTTCAACAATAAAATGAAAACAATAGAAAAGATTTTAATATGTCTTTAATCAATTAATCAATCAATCAAATTTTATTTGTAAAGCACATTTCAGCAGCAAGACATTTCAAAGTGCTTTACATAATAAACACAAAAACACAGTCATGCATCATAGAATCAACAATCAAAAACTACATTAAGTCAAGTGCCATAACAATGCAAACAAAACATTTTTAATATTTAACCCACAAAACTCAGTTAAATGTGATATTTAACCTACAAAACTCAGTTAAATGTGATTTTTAACCTACAAAGCTCAGTTAAATGTGACATTATTCAACCTACCAATCTCAGTTAGATGCGATATTTAACCTACAAAATTCAGTTAGATGTAATATTTAACCTACAAAACTCAGTTAAATGAGTTTCCTCCTCTAGAAGCAGGAAGAAAGGAGGAAAGACTTGGAAAAATATAATTAAAAAAAGGAAACTAAACTTCAATGTAATATTTGTTTTTGGAATTTAAAAGTGGCTTATTTTTGTTGATTATGAGAGAAACACCTGATGTTTTGAGATTCTGCAACTTTTGATTTATTTTTATTGATCAAAATCATTTTGTTCTTAAGAAATAAAACATAGTTGATTTAATTTGCAATTTTATTTTTTTACCTAATAATATTCAGACTTAATAATTTGATTAATTTAATTATAAAGTAGATAAAGATTTTTGGTATGTTGGTTGTTAACTACACATCATATTTCCATGTTTTATTCAATCATCATTCATCTTGATGGGGTTCTCTTTTTTGCAGGAAATAATAAATCATTGGTTGTTTTGGGTTCTGCTCTGCCTCTAATGCTTTTCAATATTCTATCTGTAGGAAGACAAGTGGTACTATTGATGTGATTGGTGGACAGACAGCCACAATCAGTAGGGTTGAGGGACGACGCAGACACAACCTAGAGGGCAACAACATCCAGGTACAGAAGAAACTGAAACAAGTTTCTTCTTAAAGACCTGAACAACATGCTAACAGCGCCCTCTGCTGTCTGTTGTTACACAGGTGATATCTGAACATTCGACATCAGAAGCTGAACCAGCCGCAGCTAAGATTCCTACCTTCTTCCCCCCCGGACCGCTTCCTCCTAACATACCCCCACCTCCTTTTCTCCCTCCTCCACCAAACGTCAGCACTGCACCTCCTCTCATACCTCCACCCAGTGAGTTCAGTTTCTCCTATAATTCTGTTTTGTTTGTTTTTTTTGTGAAAACTGGTTGCTTTGAGTATGCTTATTTCTTCCACCTTGTTCCACCGCACAGGATTGCCCATCACAGTTCCTCCTCCTGGTTTTCACCCTCCAACAACCGGCCCTCCACCTTCTCTAATTCCCACAATGGACAGGTGACGTCCATGACAACACTCGCTCTGATTGCAGCTGCATTGATTGTATATCTGAACAATCTGGGGTCTTATGTTTCTACTGGTCATGTACTCTTGGTTATGTAAACATGTTTTAATTTAAAGTCAGTGAACTCTGGAGTTATGTTTTCTTCCAATATGGCATTAAATAATGTGGAAGCTGTTGTCGTCAATGGTGGTCATGCTAACTGGCCTTTGTAGTCATGTCAGGCTCTGTTGTGGGTTAGGAGTTGTAGCGCAGGAGATAAGGTTGAGAGTGTGAGCAGCGAATTCACAAAGTTGATCGACAGCGCTAAAATCCTCCTCCTTTCTTTGATTGGTTGTTTCTGACCAAGTGGTTTCTTTATTTTTTTTTTCTTCCACTGATTATGGCTCATATTACACTGTAAGGACATGGTGACAGTTTAAACAAATATTAGAAAACCCCTTTTTTTTTAAGTTATATACTGCAGCTTTAAACTACTTTTTTTTTTCTTTTTTTTTTTATCTATGTCAAAATACTTTGAAATAAAGAACTGAATGTTTAATGAAGTGTTGTAATTAATTCAATTTTCTAACACAGTACCTTCTGTCTGTTTCCATAGCAGCCATCCTGGAGGCTACGATGGTCGCTCTGTCCCACCGTACCCGTTTCCTCAAGGTAAAAAATTAATTGGCATTCTACTTATCACATAATAAGAAAACTATCAAAAATAATTAACTGAAAAAAGGTTATGTTTATTTGTATATCACATTTCTGCAACAAGGCAGTTCAAAGTGCTTAACTTGATAAAAATATAATACAGTAACCATTTATGGAACTAGCAATTAGCATTACATTTTCTCATATCTTTAAAATCATCATCAAATATACATCAAATGTATTGATTAATGTTCCAGTTGTTATTAACTAAAGCCATTCTAAAAGGAAGTCTGGGGAGGTTTAGCCTTGATTTAAAGAAACTTGGTGTTTCATTTGTTTTGCAGTTTTCGGGATCTAATTTCCATCAAACTCTTGTCTCATTTTCCTTTCCAGGTGCTTACCCTCCACCCTTAACTGGAGGCGTGCCTCCTCCTTGGCCCCCCATGGTGGACAACAGCAAACCCTGGGAATATTATTCCCGTCGGGAAGACAAGAGAGAAAAGGACCGGGACCGGCCCAGAGAGCGAACGCATGAGCGCGAGCGAGAGAGGGAGCACAGCCCCTCAACCATGAGCTACACCAGGTCAGAAGGACAGATACAACAATGGTGTGTATTCTTCTGGAGATTGACCTGGGGGGATTTCACTGTCATGTAATCATTCTAGCTCAGGCTTTTGATGGAGACAAGTGCTTGATTGTCACCGTTGTATATAAAAGTGTCTTTAATATCACTTTAGAAACCATGTAGATAATTTCGACTAACAATTTTCATCCAGATAGACGATAATTCTCGATCTGTTGCCATAGTGATGAGGAGCGGTATCGCTACCGTGAGTACCAAGAACGTGGTTACGCAGAGCGCCATCGTGACCGGGCAAGCCGAGAAAAAGAGGAGAGACACAGAGAGAGGCGGCACCGAGAGAAAGAGGATGGACGTCACAAGTCCTCTCGCAGGTACACCAGCACACACTCATACAGTAGCACTTTTTAAATTCATCCTTCATTCTGATGCTACTTTTCCTTGTTTCTTCGCTGCATAACAACATCATCTTAAAAATCAATTATTCAGATTATAAACCTGAATCCTTCTTTATTACAGTCTTTCTCAGGAACAGCTGTTCATTCTTAAACTTTATGGGTTCAGATCATATTTTTACTGATATGGTTTCCTGGCTATCTTTATATTTTTACCTCCAAGCTGCAATTTTCATCCTAATGTCTGATCCAATCTAATTGGTTTAGATTTTGTTTTAATTTAACTAGTAAATGAAGCATATTGTGAACAAATAAGAAAAGAAGGTTCTTTGCCTAAAGTTGCAGCTGTGAATCCAACAGAAAGTGAATTCTTTATGCATGAAAGCATTGGCGTCCCTAACTTTAATGTGAGGTTACCTAAACTCAAAACTCAATGCAAAGTGTTGTTTTCTGATGCGTTTATGGAACTAATAAAAAGTTTAAATTTTCTGTTTTAATGGGTAAATGATAAATTAGGATATTATTGAAAAGTAAATTTCTTTCAGTAATTATCACCAAGCAAAACACATTATTTAAATTAAACAAAGATGGATGTTTTAATGCCTTCATTTCTCTTTGCCATGATTTTCTGCTGACATTTAATAAAAACATGATTCGAAATTTAAATGGGGGATGATTTTGTAATTAATTTTCTGTTGGATTCAAAACAACTTCATCTATCAGAAACTACAGTACCTCGTTTTGCTCCGTAAAACCTGATTACGTCTCTAATATTTTTTTTCTTAGCTTCTGTCTTTTATGTCACATCATTCATCGTGCGAGCCGATTCTTTTGCTTTTTCAATAAAACTATAGATTTAATATTTACTGACACTTGCAGTAGATTAAACTTTGTGTCAGTCGAAACTCTTTTTAAAATATCTGAAAAGTTTGAGCTGAAAGGCTTGGCAATAATAGCATTTCTGTTTATTTCTCATCTTTTTCCCTCCTAATTGATAGATACCTCCTCCTTGATCAATTTCCCATCATGCCTCCTCTTTGTCCTCTTGTCCCCTCTCCCGCTGTTGTCTTATTGATCATTCACCTATCTTTGTCCATCTCTGATTTCTCTTCCTTCCTCTTGTATTTTGCCCTTGTTTCACTCTGTCCTCCTTCTGTTTCTTGCAGCAGCAGCAGTCGACGGAGACACGACAGCGAGGAGGGCGACAGCCACAGGAGACACAAACACAAGAAGAGTAAGAGGAGCAAGGAGGGCAAAGAGGCTAGTGAGGATATGGGTGCAGATCAGGAGAACCAGGAGGCTATGGAGTAGCGATAACCAGCTCCTGCTTTGTCCTCAATGTGTCCTCATGCTGGGGAAGGGGATGAGATCAATACATCATGTCGTTCTGCTCTCCATCGGTTTCCCTGCATCCTCTTGTTAAACTTCACCATCACTTCAGAATAGACGGAGGAGAGCGGGAGCTGAAGGGAGAGCTGCTCATCCTTCTCATCTTCCCCCAGTGAACGGTAGTTTCTTCACCCACCTCCATCCTGGCCCAAACCTCCCATCAGAGCAAGACGGCAGCAGTTAGGTCGTGCTCACAGATTTCATTGTATATTTTGGACCATCAGTCTGACACGACCTTTTTCTATTGTTGGTTTGATATCCTTTTGTTCTCGTCCCAAATTAAGACATCTAAAAAGAAGTGCTGTCTGTTAAGTTCCATTAAAAACACTTTTGATAAGTCGCCTTTGTCTCTTTATTTATTAGAACAGCTTAACATTACCAGAGGTGTTGGATAAAGAAAACGTTAAATGTCTACTCACCGTGTTTTATCTCTGTTATGGATGACCAAGAGCCTCACAACACAGAAAAACTTTTTGTATTTGTTTTATATCGCAGCTCACATCAAGACTTTTTAGAAAACGTTTTACTGGTTAGTCTGTTATTGTTGGGAATTATGTGATCTGTAACCTAAGTTTCCTGTCCTTAGAGGGAGTGGCATCAAATAGGGGTTTTGCTGCTGCAGTCCAGCTATTTCAACGTGCAACGCATTATGAATTTAGAGATTATATTTTGCATACCTTGGTTGTAACAAACGGCTATTTGAACAACTATTACCTTTTTACTGTCTCAAACCAGTCTAACCATTCTCTTCTGACATCAGGAAGGTATTTATGTCTAGATAACTTCTGTTCACTGGATTTCTTTTTTTTTAAATGTTCCTCACACCATGATGTTTGTGCATAAAATCCAAAATATATCGGCAGTTCTGAAATGAACAGGACAGACTGTCTCATACCCATAACAACTAACAATTAAAATTTTAAATTTCATTTCTTCCTTATTCTATTGCTTAGTTTCCTCTTAAAGTATTTTTCTTCAAGACTAAATACTATAATCCATTGCTAATAATTGATATTAACTTTACGGGTAACTTACAGTTCTGTGTGTTTAAAACCTAAGGAAATTATTCTTTATGGCACCCTCAGTAGAACGCCTTTCACCTGCAGAGAAAAAAAAAAATCACTACTGGTGTGTTACAGTATTTTTCCAAATCAGGTTTTTAGAAGTATGTTTTTACAAGTAACTATGTTCCTGTTAAATAAACATCGAACATGTGAGAATGTTCTTTTTTCAACTTCATGTGAATACCTGACCTGCTGTGTTAATCTTTAACAGTTGAGCAATTTCAGCGCTGGTTCTAAGTATTTTAGGGTTCAGCTGGTGTTATCAGAGGTAAACAAAGCTGGGATTTTACTGAAATGCAAAAGATTTTTGCTTGAACACATAAAAGTGCTGTGTTTGAAGTCTATTGCTGTTCAGAGTTTGGGCTGTGGTATTCTTCAGTTCCCCTTGGGATTTTTTCCCTCTTTATTAGCATTTGCAACTCTGAGATAGTGCCTCTGTGATTTCATTTTAAAACAGAAGTCCTAATAATTTTCAGGAGCCATTTTAGCTACAGGAACATTTGACAAAAGTTGAGGAGTATTAAGACAAGTTGTTTGACTTGGAGTTCACCTTAAATTTTATTTGCAGGTTGGTCTGAATTCCTAACATTTCAATTTGTCATCAGGTTTCCTCCTGTTGCCAAGGAGGTTGACTACAGTCCTGTGGACCTTAAATCTGTTAAAAATTGCAGTAATAGGAGCATCAAGCTGCCTGGAGATGGTCTTACAGTCTTTACCTTAAACATTCTTGTCTGGAATTTATTTGATATGGATCTGCTGAATCACATTTCAAAAGCAATATCTGATTTCTATTACTTTTAGGAAAACTTTATCATTACTTTTCTCAGTTTCAAGTTATTTCAGTAACTTGAAACTGTTATTTCAGTAACTTGAAACTATGGGCTTTTTAGTCACCAGCAGAAGGATACCAGCAGTTTTGTCCACGTGTGTCTCTATCTCCAATGCTCTCTCTTCCATGTGATCTGATCAATCGCCCTCAAAAAAGGCCATTGTTTGTTTTCTCTCTTTTACCTTTTACCTTGGTTACATCACCTCACACACATCCTGAATGTTTCATCCAGAAGGGACACTACTGAAATTAAATTTGTCATACACTGATGGTACAATTCTGAAGAAAAGTTAGCTAGAAGGAGGTACCGTAAAATAAGACACAGGAGGAAACTCTGAGAAGAAAACTCTAAGCTTGGTCATGAATATGAAGTGTGCTTCTGCTGCTGCTGCTGTGCTGCTGAGTCTCTTCTCTCTGGGACTTTCTGCTCCTCTGAGCAGCTGTGACGATCTACTCAAACCAATAACTATCAGCAAAGAAGAAGTAAGTCCCTGTTAGCATTATTAAATTAAAACTAAGCATGTACACAGATTGTCTGTGTGCTCTTTTTATTAATTGCAGCTTATTAATTCCTACTTAATGGGTGTGAAATCTAACCCAACTTTCCTAAATGAAATTTCTAATGTGGCTTTAATGAGAGGTCCGAGCTTTACTTAGATTGATTATTAAGTTTAAATTAGAAATAGCACATATTGGCATTAAGTCCTGTCACTTCTGATTCATCTCTACAAGAATTTTTTCTAATCTTTAAACCAACATCTCCTTGTAAGTTTTTTTTTTTTTTTTTTTTTTTTTTTTTTTTTTAAAATCAAAGCACAGCCACAATCCTTTCTCTCATCAAATCCCCAACAGGTAACACTTTATTTAGCCACTTCTTCACTTTAATATAGTTTTCTTATGATACAGTTCACATCTATTTCTAAGAAACCAGCTAAGTCTTTGAAAGAAACGACTTGCATATCGCCTAGTTCATAATTTTAAAAGGTTTGCACACTCCTTAAATGACACCAATAGTTATATTACAACATTTATTGACTGTACGCTGTGCTGTCTGTGTGCTGCAGATGTTGGGTCGGTGGTACTACATCGGGGGGAGTTCTGACGTCCCAGGAAGTCGGTCGCTGGCTTACCTAATGACTGATGCCTGGCTGGACCTGAATGTCACCTCCAAGAGCAACGTTCTCAATATCGTCCAGAGTCAGAGGATGTAAAGCGTCCCACGCAACAGCGCTGTTAGCTGAATGTTTGCAGAAAGAGAAATATGGATTTATTCATTTTAAACTGCTGTTCTTCACGTAGTTGCCCACCCCAGATATCCTAGGAGGATATCTGGGGTATCTGGGGTGTCGCGTG
Organism: Alfaro cultratus; assembly: GCA_903066825.1. NCBI lineage: Eukaryota > Metazoa > Chordata > Actinopteri > Cyprinodontiformes > Poeciliidae > Alfaro > Alfaro cultratus. The sequence goes on from CAEFZX010008905.1 coordinate 40,729, forward strand.
TTTGCAAAACACGCGACATTAGTGCGACATACAAGTAGTCTTCATTTTAAATAATCATAAACCATTGATGTAAATAAGTATAATTCAGAAGGCAGATCTGTCTAGAACAGGAGTTCCCCAACTTTTCCATGCCATCACCCCCAAACAGGGTTAGATTCAGGGCAAGTGCTCCCTTTGCAAACCCCAAATTGATTCGCAAAGTCAATATTTAAAGAAACATTGACTTTTAGAATGTTTTTTTCCCCTCACTTTTATTCAATATTTCTGTTTCTAGATTACCTTTAGAGCCATTTAGAAACCAGGTAAAAGAATATCTTCTTTGATAACACATGAGTTCTTGAGTATTCTTCCAGGTGAGCCAAAAGCATAGTTTTCACAGGGGTAATTAGAACTAATTTTGGTTTAATGTCTCTATAAGGTCTTTATATGATTAGTTTCTGATCACAAGAAAACTATAAGATCTTATACCTTTTGCATTATAGATTTGGGACTTGCTCCAGCTTAGTATACGACGTGATCTTTGAGAACAGCACAATGTTGATCGGTAAGTAAAGAGGAGGCTAACAGGGAGAACATGAAGCACATTAATGTTGATACAATCCACTCTGCTGTCTGCTTTGTGCTGTGTTTGCTGTCCACAGAGCAACCTTTCTACCTCAAAGAGGTCTACCTGTCAACAGAGTGCGCTGACTGTCTGGTTGCCAAAGAGGATATAATCTCTGCAACTAATTTCACTGGTCTGCTTATGTTTAGTAAGAAACACGCTTCACCAAAAAATGTATATATCTTTTTAGAAAGAAATTTCAGAACATTTTATTTTCTGTTTTGACACTAAACATGATGATTAGTGGAAACATGTTGGACAGGCTTTACAAGTAAATCCATTTAGTTTTTGATAATAGATTAAATTAAAAGGGAACAATTTTATTTTTAGGCAGAAGCAGGAGCGTCTCACCTGCTGCATTGGAACTGCTCAAGAAACAAGCGGAGTGCCTTCAAATGCCGAAACCTATAATGTTAAAGTTTGACAATGGTAAGAATATCGGCGCTTTTTTCCATGTTCCATATATATACTATGTCGATTGTTAATTGTTGAATATTTTCTATGAAAACAGAAATCTGCCCTGACAACATCACGCATGTCGAGGGCCTCAGTGCCCTCAACTCGGTGCTACAGGCGAAGATGGGATTACGATTGGCAAAATTTCTGGATACTCTTTTTGACATGTTTATAAACTGAAAGAATCATCTGGTTTTATTTTCTCATAACAAATGTACTAGAAACTGAAGTGTTTGCTAATTTATTCAGTGTGGCCCAGAGACCCAGAACTCTGATCCTCTGAATATGAACAGAAAAAGAAAACTGCTCCCCTGCAGTATATATTATTCTGAATAAAAATCACAATTCCAGAAGTCGTAGTCTTTGTGTATTTTGTTTCTTCCTGCAGTTTAACAGTACCACTGCTTCTGTGTGCAGTCCACAGTTTTCATGTCTTTTTTTCCAAGTACTTGTAAGGGGATGAGACTTGTTTTTCTTTTTGATGTTTTCTTAACTGTTCCAACACTAAAGTAAACAATTGAAGCTCCTGATAGCACACATGGGATGAACCTTGATACTCAAAAGCACAGATGTACAGCCACGACTGACAGTCAGCGAGTCAGCCATGATGGAGTCTCTGCATGTAGCTGTTGCTGTGTTCGGTCTTCTGTCTCTCGGACATACAGCTCCTACGACCAACTGTGAAAGTCTAACCCAACAAATTCAGATCCCTGGGAGGGATCAGGTAAGAGGCTCTGAAGGTCTTCAGGTTTTTCTGCATCTGTAGGGTTGATGAAAGCAATCAAACATACGATGCTTTCCAGCTTCTCGGAAGATGGAACTACATAGCAGAGAGCACGAACCTACTCGGATCCCAAAAGTTGTTGGAGATGTCCAGGGGGACCGTCTGGTTGAATTATGCCGCCGCTGCTGAGGAAAATATCATAATCGGTTCTCTGCACCTAAAAATGTAATTTTAACCCTCAGTTTCAGGGTTCTACACAATTTTGTGATCCGCCTCTTAAATAATGTAAGTGAAAATTTTTCTTTATTTTTTTTTTTGTTAAAGGCTTGGTCAATGCTTCTCTATGACATTTAACTCAACGCTGGAAAATAACACTCTAAATTTGGGTAGGTAGTGATGATTTTTCTTCCATCACCATATCTAATATGCTTTGCCTTCATGATCATTGAAGATAAATGCATTTTTAAACATGTTTTAAATTGTTTTTCCAGCCTACCCGTACTCCTCGACTGGCTTCCAGCTGAAAACAGGCTGTCCTGACTGCCTGGTTATGTCCTCCAACATCACACTTGGAATAAGTTCATACAGAGGTGTACAGCTTCTGAGTAAGACCAAAAACTTCTTATTTCTTATGTTTTCATAATTCAGATTCAGTGAACTAAACATCTGACAAACTGAATTTAGGTAGAGAAAAGAGTCACGTTGGTCAAATATTTAGCAACTTTGCAGCAGTTGTAGAAAGTAACAGCTTACCATGTTTAAGTTCTGGTTCAAAGCAAACCATTTTAAGATTGCATATGCCTACTTTTCTAATCTTCTAGCATTCCAGTAATTCATAGTAATTGTTATAATTCAAGCTTTGTTTTAAAATAATGAAAATGAAGATAAAAAGATTTTTTAAAAAGATGCATGAAGTTTTTAATGGATAGATGAGTTGCATAACAAAAGGTTTTTTGTCAGTTTTTTTTTTCCAAGCTTACGCTCTGAGTTTGTGTGGTGTGTGTGTGTCTTGTGGTGGATGTGTGTATGGGGCTCAGAGGAAACATCTATTCAAAGACCACCACAGAATTTACGTACTTTATAAATGAAGTCACGTACTGTAGAACAGTGCTCTTTATAAATGGAGCAGCCTAATGCTGTATATTATTACACTGGCATGGTAATTTTATATATGCTTTAGGGATAAATAGCACATGTTATAATACTTATTATTTCTATAAATATTATTATTAGTCCTAGAAACCACAAACAAAAAATACTAGAGTGACATCTCAACTATTATAACGAATCTGGTTAGGTTTGTTTAAAGAGCTTTTCTTCATCAATTAAGGACATTTCAAAATGCTGATATTTTAACAAAAGTGCATCATCTACATCTTGTGTCTCTCAGGTAGGAGACAGGAGGTTTCTGCTGCTGAGCTGGAGGAGTTCCAGAAGCAGGTGGAGTGTTTGCACTTACCAAAAGCCGCCATTCTGGATCCAGAGCCAGGTACAAACTCTCCGTCTGGTTGGGTTAATCATTTTCCCTTTGTCAATGTCAAATTTATTTATATAGCACTTTAAAATCAGGTGTAAAACTGCACTAAAGTGCTGTACAAGAATGACAATAATACAAATTGATAAAAACAGAATGTCAAAACACTACTTCAAATAAAAGCCAAGGAATAAAAATGAGTTTTGAGAAGCGATTTAAAATGATCCAGGATGTGGGCAGCTCTAACCTGGAAAGGTATATTGTTCCATAGAATAGGAGCAACAACAGAAAAGCCTGATTTCCTTTCCTCCTTTGTCAATGCAACCCCCCAGGTTGTAGGTATGTACCATTATTAAGAGCCTGTGTCAGCGAAAACATTCTTGCTGCTATTGTGAATCTCATACTTGGAAGCAGAGTTAGACACTTTAAATTCAAATACATTTCTATTTTACAAAGTTTTGTCAGAGAAGTGACACTATTCATACATGATGTGCCATACTGAGTCTTGAATCACTAAGCAGATGATATGAAGTATTACTTTTATTGTCTCACATTCCTAAAAGTATAATCAAAATTGTTTATTTTCTACCACTCAGGTTTCTGCCCAGATCCATCTCTCTCCAAAGACTCAAAGAGCTTTGACATGACCAGCTTCATGAGTACCAGTTACATGAACAGGATCGATGAGATTTTCCGAAGTGGCGCAGCGGTAAAGACCTTCTCTGACATTTTGTCACAACTCTTCGGCACTTGAGTAGAAGTGTTGGAAAATTAGCATGTGTGGAAATGATATTTCACCATAATAAAAAATGGAGAACAAAACTTAAGTGTGACTGTTTTTGTCTGTGGGGTCGTATTTAGCTTTTTATTCTGGTTGAAATGTTCACCAGCTACTTCACAGAGGACGAGTTGGATGCAGAGAAATGTTTAATCCCCACCTTCATGTTGTTCTTAAAAGTTGAAGTCAGTACATGGTAATAGATTTATTTCTTTATTATGAGTTAGACTCATTACGGTAGCATTTTATTTGAAGGGGTGTGCATAAGACTGACATGACACTACAATAAAAGTGGCAGAACATCTGTCATAAACATGAAGGCATGTTTATGACTGTTGTCATGAAGTGTCATTCGGTAAATAATGACACTTTTAATGCAAAATTCCTTTAAAAGTTCCATTAAACGTCCATTAAATGTGCCAACTTTGCATTAAAGTGTTATTATTTACCAAATAATGCAAAGTTGGCCCTTTTAAAGAAACTTTTAAAGAAACTTTAAAGTGTCATTATTTAATGACACCAAAAAGTAGATCTAACCAAAAAGTAGATCTATGTGGGCTTGTTAGGATTGAACAGTGTGTTGAAGAATTCTAAGTATGAGTTATAAAAATACAAACAACATCAAGAGACAAATTGTCTTTGCGAATTAATTTTGCATCAAAGGATAGTTTACACACACAACTCTTATACCCCAGAGTATGCAGTTCAGAGATGACACTTTCTTTTATACACTTAATCTCACCAGAAGCAATATGTTTGGCTCCACCTATATCAGAGCACGCTGGAAGATATGCGTATCAGGAAAATAATTCTAAATATGGAAAGCATTTCTGGAATCAACATGATGACAACAAGGTTACAAGAAAGATGGTCATATAGTTAATCAATCTCCTGCTGACATGCAGGACTTCACATGGTACTCTTTCTCTTGGTTACACACAGTTCATTCAGAGAGATCAATGTTAAAAGTGAATTTTCCGCTTCATGAGTTTCAGTTTTAGAGTCAGTTTATTGTAGTTAAGTCCCATCATCTGCTTGATTTATAAATTTTACTGGTAAGAGACAACTCTCCAAATTAAGCTTTTCATTATTTCAAAGTAAATCTTACTTGTCACCTAAACAAATTTGTCAGAAACCTGTCAAAGAATCAAACCCCAGTTCTATTCAATACCATAGCAGTAATCACAATATTGTAGTTTGTGCTGTAAACGTATGGAGAATTCAACGTTTTCAAAGTGAAAAACTTGGCTGCTATTGAATACAGCCAGTCTTTCATATTAAGTTGCTGTAAAAAACAAAAAAAAACAAAACAAAAAAAAAAAAGATGTAGATGTTTGGATAAGACTGAATGAAAAAAGTAACTGAAACACAAACAAGAACATTTTAAAATATGTGATTATCAAGACTACAACACTTCACTACAGCTACTACAACACTGGATGGATGGATGGATGGATGGATGGATGGATGGATGGATGGATGGATGGATGGATGGATGGATGGATGGATGGATGGACGGACGGATGGATGGACGGACGAACGGACGAACGGATAAGAGGAGGATCTTCTATGGATGAGAAAAAGCAACCTTAACCCTTTAACCAGAAATATCTCAAATATGTGCAAAAAAAGTTGTTTTGAAACTCTTTAAAACTAAAGAAAACTAAAGTTAGTTTTAAGTGTCATTGCTGGAAAGAAATGCTGTTTTTCTTCAAATACGGTGATCCAAGCCATTAACCGGATTAATCTGATCTTTTGCAACATTTCAAAACACACTATTTACCCCTTTTCTAGCCCCCGCAAAAACAAGGAACCTCTAACTGTAAATGACGTTTGTTTTTTAATCTATTGCGACACTAAAATAAATAATGGGGCCCCTATCAGTCCACAGGGCCTGAACCTTGTTAATTTAAAGCACCCTGTGAAGCCAGGACAGACACATACAGTGAGTTCGCCATGATGGAGTCTCTTCAGGTAGCTGTGGTTGTGTTCGGTCTTCTGTCTCTCGGACAGACAGCTCCTCTGACCAGCTGTGAAAATATGACACAAACTACTCAAGCCCATGACAGAGATAAGGTAAGATCACCATCTTACCCCTTAACAGATTCTGTGCCGCAGTGATGCTGATTGATTGTATTTAGCAAAATATCCACAAACTTTGTGGGTTTTCATTTGTCTTCTAGGTGCTTGGAAGATGGAACTTTGTGGTATGGGCCTCAGACGGAGGATTGATTTCGCCATCATCCAACTGGGTGGATGTCAAGGCTATTACTCAGAATGACGAAATCATCACCACGCAGCACCCAAAAATGTAATTTCAAACCTCAAATCATAGTATTTTAGTTCATTAACAATTTTAGAAGAATTTATTCCTAACAACATTTTGCCCCTGTTAAAGGTCCGGCACTTGCCAAATAGTTGATAACAACATAACTGTGATAAACAACACGTTGTTTTCAGGTGGGTGGCAACCGTTACTGACCATTACGCAAACCCTACATGCTGCAACCTTGTGTTCAGTGGTGGAAAAACACTTTTTAATTATGCTGTCCATGTTTGTGTTCTCAGAGCAACCTTTGGCCTACCATGCCTCAAGTCTGCCGACCTCCTGCCCAGATTGCATGGTTCTAGATGTCCAGCACACTGGAAGATTATCGCACAGGAGTCTGGAGCTTCTAAGTGAGAATAAAACCACCAAGTCAGATCAAATAGTCTTAGAAAAATCCGGCCTCATCCCTGTTTTTCATAGTGTGAACTGTTATGTTAGAAGCAAAAAGTTGTCAGTTGTCACTAGATAAATTGAATAACATCAAACAATAGCAGACAGTAATTTTTTTTCAACTCTCTTCTGCTCTTTCTATCTGTAGCTGTCTTTTGCTCTCTTTCTTTTCAGCTCTGTCTCTCTTTTTAGATGTCTTCAGTTTTCTTTTTCTCTCTCTCTCCAGCTCCATTTAACTCTGTCTCTCTCTTCTGTTCTATTCAACATCTTCTGATGCATTCATTCAGCAGATTAGCATTCTCAGGAATGTTTCTCATGGAACAGCAATTTTTAAAAATACTTTTTAATACTTGCTTAAAACTAAAACAAGACATTCAAGCTCCTTTATTTTTTCACACTTTTATTAACAGAACAGTTAGCAAAAAAAAACAAAACCTGCAGACAAACACTGTAGTCAATAAATAATTAAACACAGAACCACCCTTGTTTTAACATCAATATGTCTCATTTAAGTTGTTAACAAACTGTAGGATACTGTTTTCTCTGACTCAGGTAGGAGAACTGCAGTGAAGGATGAGGAGGTGGAAGAGTTCAAGAAGCAGGCCGAGTGTCTGAACCTGGGAGTAGTTGAAATCCAGGATCCCAGCATAGGTGCGAAAACTAATTTAATCATAAATGTTTATGTTGTTTCTTCAAAAGTGTAACTCCTTGGCTTGCATGTTAGTAGATTACTGTTTTAACATTATTTGCATTGATGTAAATTTGATGGTCTTTGTGTTCTCAAATAGATGCTACATTTGAAACCCCCTCTAAAAATGCGTTTAACTACCTATTTTAATCAAGCACCATATAAACCTTAAAATGTTTCAATATCCACAGTGGAAATGGTCTCACACAGAAGCTAACATTCATGTTTTTCCTTATTATTTCTCGTGGGTTTCAGTCAATCAGTCCAAAGGAAAGTAAATAATGCTCCTGCATTGGCTGCTATCCAAATGTCAGCCAATAGCATGTCAAGCAGCACAGTGCCTAGCATAATTTAGATATGGTCTATAAAAAAAATATGTGAACAATTTGGAGTTATGTTTTACACAGAAATATGTGAAAGCTGCGTGGGTGACCACTGTATATGTTGCTTTGTTGTGCATCTTCTGAGAAACAAACATGATTTTTTCCAATTAAATTAAATTAATAAATGATTTTCTTCTCCTCAGGATTTTGCAAAGACAATCTGTGATCAGGTGGGGAAGACCTGTGATCTGGAGGCCAAACTCAATTGATCTCAAGTTTCCACAGGAAATATGTTAATTGATGTCTTCTCACCAACCCACAACTCAAGAAATAGCATGTTGGGTGTGTAGAAAATGAGTTCTTCCCTTAAAATAAAGATGTTGAGCAATAAAGAATCGTGTGTGACACTTGAAATCTTGAATTACTTGAAATAGTAGCTCTAATTTTGTTCTCTTAAAAAATCTCCCAAGGAAATGTAATGACAGTTATAGGAGCTTAGAAAAAATAAATCTGTAAATTTTGTGGCAAATCTTCTGATTAGTAATCAAACCACTACACTTACTCACATGCTGACATGCTGACAGCTCTAGGAATAAAGTCAATAAAAAAATATAAAACTAAACGATTATGAATATAAATTACCATCAAGTTTAGAGTATAAACTAGAGGAGGGTATTTTTAATCACAAAATGCTTTTGAAAAATTTATTCAAAAAAACCCAAAAGCCTCTAATAGTTGTGATGAAATCTGATTTTGTTTTATTTTAAATTAAAGCTCTTAAGACCTGGCACCGCACAATAGTTTTAGTTGTCATGTCAATATTTTGATCATCCAGCCAATGTCGCCTGTGTTTTATATTATTGGCTCAGCATAATTTTAATAAAACATAATGTTTTTCACAGAGAAAAGTTTCAAAAAATGCACGGCTTTGATTTGGAAAGATATCGATACATCTAGTGCCACCTAGTGGTTAAAGCATGTATCGTCCAATTTACCACATTAGAAAATCCAAACAATGTCTTTTTGAGAAGATTTGGGATCATGTCATCAACTTCATTAAGAATTTGACTTGAAGCTCATTGGACTCTTGAATTGCTAGAACTTAACATGTGACATGATAAACAGAAGTGCACAATTGCACATTTCTTATGAGAAGCTGTGTTTACAGTTGTTTTTTTGCTTTGGTTTATTTATCTTTTAATTTAGTCTTTTTTTCTATTCAGATTTATTGCAGACTTAAAATGGGCTTACAGTGTTATGGTCATGAAGCATTTATAAAAGAAATTCATCTTAACAAAGAGAGATCGTAAAAATATAGGATAACATGAACATCAACAATAATGAGGAAGAAAGTTGTCCATTTTCTTTTTATTGGTAGTTATATAACTGTACATATAGCTACATGTGTATATATCTTTTTCTCACTCTCACAGTCACACACATACAGATTACACTCTGGATCATATAAAAATGACGCATTTCTGTGTAGAACTCAATCACACGATCATCAATACGAAATCATTATGCATCTGGCATTCTCTGTGCGCATACCAAAACATAAAAACAAAATAAACACCTTATGCTTTGATTTACAAAAAGCAGAGGACAATCAAAAGTAGAAAAGTGACAGATGAACCAAAAATGCCAACCAGCAAGACAGCTGATTTTTTTTTAATCTTCTCTTAAGATATAAACTAATACTCTTCCGTGTGAGTTGGTGAAGTGTGTGCTTCTGAACAGAAAGACCACAGAGATATCAGGAAGCTTAATCAACTTCCACTTTTTTTTTTAACATTCATCTCAAAACAAACTAGATGCATAATTTTACAGTTATTCAAGTAATGTGTGGTCTTTTGTACTACTACACATGATACCCTGTCACAACTGTGGAAAATAAATGACAAGATTATTAATGCTACATTTTATTATTTATGTCCCCTGAGTGCCACCTGTACAATCACCGGAGCTAAAACAGGGTGGCTTTGTTCAAATTCCACAGATATATGTATACATAATCTCAGTAAACATATATGGTTGTTTGGACACTGGTCTGCAGTCTTTGTCGATCCTCACTTATCTCTTTATCAAATGCTGCGTATCCCATCAAACTGAGCGGTGCTTTGAGTTGTGACATGTGACATGGAAGCAGTTTTACACAAAGTCAATGAAGTTAAATCGTTGCTGAATTTAAAACAAATCATTTTAATTTAGGTGCCATAAATTTACTACTTATATTCTACAATGGGTGCCAGATATTTTGTTTTCTCTCTTCTCAGGTAGGTGTGGGCAGATTTAAAGAAAGAATGGACACAAGGTTTTTTTCCGTGAAAAAGAACCAGAGTGAATTTATTTCTCTCCATTCTGAATATCCAGAACAACAGAGCTGAAAAAAGGCCACTACACTTCCCCTTGTCTGCAAGGAAAAAAAAGATGCTGTTTAGAAACATTCCTGGTAATGAAAGCTGTGAGCATCGTGTCTGGTATGCAGCAAACTGCAGGATAGCTACCTTAGCCGATAGAACAACTAAATGGCCAGCTATCATGAGATTGTTATGCTGCCTGTGTCAGTACATACAAGGCAGAACTACAAGGTACTGCATGACACAGTCAGCACATTTAAAAAAACTAACTGTAGATTTAAATAATATATTTGTAGCTGCAGCTGTTTTTAAAACAACTACATCATGTTAGGCATAGATTTCAATCTTTGTGTGGATCGATGAAAATGTGGTGTTTTCACTCAGTCTCATATCGGCCCACACCTCCTCCCACATCTGTGATGCGTTCAAGCTTTAAACAGAAAGAGTGACACCTTTAAAATCCCTATATTCACCAAGAAATTACTGTCTTGATCGCCTTTTGTTCAGCTCAACATCACACTAATGATGGTAGAAGCAAATGAACATGGGGGTAAAAAATCAAAGGATGCTAAGATGAATCTTTGTAGGATTTTTTCCAAGTTAAGAAGCAGTTTTATGGTTTAAAAAAAACAAACAATTATGTACTAGTGCAACATTTAATTCATGTTTCCAGTTTGGGAGGAGTCTTCTTAATTTAAACTTCCTTATCAACCAAAACACCTGAACTTATAAATCGAGACATCTAAAACAGCAGAGCTCTGACTCTTGTTTTGGACTCAAACACTTGGAAACAAGTTAAGCTCTGCGTTTTAGTGACACAGGCCACAGAAAGGAGTGCAGGACTCAGAGTGCTTCAATGTTGACACTTAGCCACAAATTTAACAAAAGGAACAACAAAAGTTTCCAGGAACAATAGTTACACAAACCAACAAAAGATCATAATAGGTAAAAAAAAAAAAAAAAACATTAAGAAATAAATCTTTTTTCTTTCTGAGGTGTAATATTTCTGTATTTCCATTTTGATTGCTTGTTTCTCTGTCTGACCCGCACATTTGAAAAAAAACAGTAAACAAAACCTGATCCATAAAATAAAGAAAAACAGTGAAAGAAACCTTTCGTCTCGTCATTACCCGGTTGCTGGGTGACCAGTCCATCACTTGGACACAAACAACATTGAAATCTAATTGCTTTGGGTGAACTGTGTAGCACAAAGACCCATTTATATAGTATAAACAGTGCAGTCAGAGTGTGTGATTGTCACTGGTTGTGCACAGGGCAAGAAGACATCCAACGGATGAGGAGTGAACTTTGACATGTTCCTGTGGGACTAGTCTGCCTGCTTCACATTTATCTGGATCAACGCTCATGTTTCGCTCCATCTTGTGTCCAAAGTACAGATTCAGGGCATGAATCCACCAGCTCTCAAACCAAGGGAGCCTGTGAAGTTTGTTTTTAAGTCTGGCTGTGCTGTGTGCTTAGTTGAGGGACGAAAGTGACAAATATCCAGTTTTTGTCTCACAGAACTCAACTTGAGCGTCCAGTCTTCTGTCGGAGCTTTAAAAGCAGCGTCTCTGCAAATGGCTGCTTCTCCTCTGATGAGGGTCAGCAGCAGCTGAACAGAGCACGAGTTTGACCAAATGGTCAAAGTTCAATGGCAAGTTCCCTAAAAAAAAGAAAAAAAAAAGAAAAGAAAAAGCAAGGGGCTGCTGGATTTGTAAACAAAGATGCAGAACAGGTATATTTGTGAAAAGAGGGGCGACAAATGTAAACACTAGTGGAGCTTTTCAGAGGGAGGAGTTTCACAGCCATTGTACCTTTAGGAAAAAACTGGGCAGCGGTGGAGGTTTTTTGGCTCTTCAGTCGTCTGTTAGTCTGGTTTGAAGATGGGGATCTTGGGAAGGAACTCTATTAGGATTACCTGCAGGTCGGAAAACAAGTAGGTTTAAGTTACGACTCAAAGAAGAACAAGTAGTTTTTTTATTCCTGACACTGATGCCACTCCTCAGACCTTACACGTCCATCATGTGGCAGTGTAATGTAATGTGCAACATTGCTTATGGGAAGCAGAGCTGAACCTTCAAGACACATAAAGACAAGTACAAAGTCAGTCTTCTGCCACCAGTAGAACATTTCCAGGACTAAAGGACTAATGTTCCAACAAGATTTTGAGAAACTCATCCATTAGTTTATTTTTAGTCAAATTGAAAAGTCTGTTGAAAAAAGGTGTTTATAGTTAATAATTTAGAAAAAGATGATGATAATCCTTTGCAGACTTAGGATTAAGTCTTTACGTCTTATAATTTAATGACTAATGTTTTAGCTGCTTTCTGTGTTGCCCTCTTTACACCTACATATATCTCAATTTGTGGCCACAGGAGACAATTCATGTCTCTTTCTCTGTTAAGGTTACTGTAAAGGGTAAAAAATAGATTGCTTGAAATATGTATATCTATATCTATTTTTTAAATAGTTTATTAAAGAAACAATTTCAAACATCTGCTAAACACTGACAGAAAATATAAAAAAGTATAATTTCTTAACCTGAAATTGCTACAATGGAAGAGAAAAGTACTGCTAACCTATTACCGCAAATTATTCAATTTTTTCTGGCTGAGCTAAACTTTCAGCAACCTTCAATTATTTTCTTTCGCAATGATTAGTGTTTATAGATCCTGTAAATGGATTTTCAAGCATCGCTTTAACATATATACGCATAAAACAATAAAACACGACTTATACTCACATATTCCATCATGTTGTTGGTCTCACACTTCCTTTTGCTAAGTTTCCAATGCAAACACAACTGCAAAACGATGGAAATAATGATAAGAGATTTAGCACATTTTCAAACCCAGCATCTACCAGCATGCTCCCCTACCTTGTGATAAAGTCTGTTGTTTTCCCACTCTAAAAGTTTCTCTATTGATCTTCTAGTCTGAGGAGGGAAAAACAAAACGTTGCATAACGAAAATGTTTTCACAGTCATGTTGCAGCAAATCCAACACAGCTACTTTTGAGATGCATGCAAGTGGAAGTCAGCATGGACTGCCTGCCTCCTACCCTTTTGCTGAGGCAGATGACCGGCCACAAGCTGAAGCCCAGAGTGCAGCAGCAGCAGAGGCAGCCGCACAGCAGCCATCGCACGTTCACTGGGAGCGTCTTCCTCAGACAGCTGTTCACTCGATTAATACTGGCTTTGAATTCTTCTGGCGCCACCTAAAGGAGGCCAAACAACTGTAAATACAGTCTCATCTGACACACCGCAGACCTACTGACATTATGTAAGTAAGTAATTTGTATTTCTTGCACAAGAACAAATATTTATTGTATTTTTCTATGTAAATATAGAAAAAAAGAAGATAACTGAAATTGTGCCTGAAACTTAAAAAAAATGGATTAATAGCAATAAATCAATTATTAAATAATTTAATCGTTAACTGGAGTATACAGACTAAAAAAAAAAGCAACTTGCTGAAAGAACAACACATTCAGAGCAGATATTAAGCCAATACTGTACAAAAAACATATAGGTTTTGCATTTAAGATAAACGATCTGTCTGTAAATAAAAATTCACTTTTTATATTCAACTGATTCAAATTCCTATTAAGCATCATTTGCTATGCAACTATCAGATCCAATCAGCCCTACACTGTAAGGATGTTAAATCAAGAATAAAGGGCTGAACTTTTGTTATAAGTATTTTCAGCTGCAAATGATAAAGCTAAACTAAACGAATGCCATGTTATTGCTTTACAGGCAATAAAAATGTAAAAAATGCATAGAACAGAGACGGCATATTTTTTTTAAGCTTCTGGTAGGTGGAAGTCAAGTAATGGAGGAAATATCTGGTGAGCCACCACCCCCATTCTACATGGGCCTGTGACGCATTGATGTGCGAATCCTGCCGGTTCTACCACTCCCACTATGAACATGTATGAACATAAGTAAGAGAGAGTATTTGTCACACACTCACCTTCCCTGTAAGCGCTGAAGGAAATTCTGACTCAAATTTATTACTAAGTCCAAACCTGTGAAGAAAAAAAAAAATTTAACCCAACTTAATCAAAGGAAAAGCAGACTTAACGGAATAATCATTATTATTCATTTATTATGGATAAGGAACGATGGTCTGATTTGTGTATTCCAGTGAAGTGTTCAAAACATGACAATATTCCATTCTATCAGCTCTGATTTGTGATCAGCAGATCAAATACAAACAAATGGGACCCACCAGATTACAAGAGAACCTAAACAAGTCAGTCGATTTTATAAGTTTTATTTAGAAAACTGAGATAGGTCAAATTCAGAGTCAGAAGATCAGACTATTTTAGGTACTAAATATTAATATATTTTTAAGCTTTTCATTTTGTTTCACTTTAACTACACTTTTTTTTTTTTTCCCCCCACCAGGGGGCTTTTTTGTGGGCTCTAGTGTCCCTTATTTTGACAGTAGGCTGACAGGAATGGGGTAAGGAGAGGGGGGAAGACATGCGGCAAATGCCGTCGGGTCCGGGAGTCGAACCCGCGACGGCCGCGTCGAGGTTAACTACACTTTAACTACAAACTTTTATATTTTCGAGCAACCTTTGCACTAGGTCTTTGTTATCTGACCTATTGCTGCCAACACTGTTTCACTGAACTGCCTTACGTGTGGAATAACAATAAAGCTCATCTTATCTTGAAATAAAACCAGAAATTAGCACCAGCCAGTAAAAGCCCTGATCAGTTCTTATTTAGTTTATCAACCTTACTAAAATTTGATAAACAACGTAGCGTTAAATATTTAATCTATATCAGCTAAACCATTCAAAAGATGATGTGCATTCATAAAAGACACAGAGGACAAGAATAAACTGCAGAAGTGTGAGAAGTTTTATAACAAATAGAAACTTTATACGAAGAGCAGGTTTTTATTCTCCAAGTCTGTAACATGTAAACCCGCTCCACGCCATGGACTCACTTAGAAATGTTGAAATAAAACTCTTAAAATGTGCCTTAAGTAAAAGAAAACTCCTGCACAAATCACTGTATTGTAATGGTTGTAAAATAATAATCAGTATCTTTGGACCCATGGTTGGTGACTGGTAATATAAACGGTTACTTAGGCTAACAAAGGCTAGGAGAGAAAAAAATTCAGTACAGTTTTTCATTTTCATGACTGCATGAAGGAATGTTTCCTTTAAAAATGCAGCTGAATTCTTTTGTGCAAAGGATTAAGTCGCTTTAAGGAATTCCTCAAGTATAAAAGGATTAAGAGGAGAGACTTGCATACTTAACATTTTTAAGTAATCTGTGGTCCTGTTTGTGGCATTCAGCTACAGCCTATCCAATCACAAGACAACAGCGCAAAGTATCTGCATTCACACAATGGCAGAAAAATGTTTCCTGAACACATAAACCTTAAAAGTCTAGAGACTCACCAGAGAGTGTTGAGCAAATTAATTTACAATTTCACTGGGTATCAGTGCTCTTGTGATGTGAAAGCTCAGATTTTTAAAATATTATTGACTATTTTATGAAAAGGTTATCCAGTTCCACAAGCAGGTCAGATTGTTCACTACAAGGAAAACCCACCTATAAAATGTCCGCTATAAAGATTGCTTTTCTTTCCAAAGGACTAAGGCCTTGTGCACACATAGCTGGGTCTTTATAAAAAGAAATATCTCCACCACATTTTGAAAAAAAAAAAAAAAAGACAAATATTGTCCACACAGGATTATTTCAGAAAAGTTTTCAACCACAAGAATTACTATTATTATTTTAAACATGCCTACTGACCTTAACTGAAATATTATTGAGATCAGCCCAAATTTTCAATCAGTGTCCCTAACAGTTACAGAGGTGTTTAAAATAAAGTCAGCGGGAGCACACAGATTTAAGAATCTATTTTTAAAAAAATATTTTCTAAAACACGACAAAATATCAGAGCAAGAGAGACCAATAGACAACATGAAGGTTGAACGGATTAAAGCTAAGATGTGCCGTTTCATTCTTTTGAGCTTTTAACCTCTTAAGGAACATTATGTATTTGGAAAAGTTGGCAGCCTTTTTAAAAACTAATAGTTAAGCAGCAAAAAAAAATCTAGAGAGAATAGAACCAGAGACTGTGGTTTTTGCAGTGATGGCTGCACCAGTCTCCATTACAAGATGCTACAGCCAATTAAAACATCAAGTCTATAATCAGTCAGTCTCTTTCTCTCTGCTCTCTCAGGGCATGACACCACTTCTGGGCTCAACATAAATAATAAATGTCTGCTCAAGGAAGGAAGGCTCCAAAAATATCTTAAATGTTGTGTTTACAGTTCTAAGAGAAATCTATATCAGCACATAAATGCTTTACAAATTTAAGATCATATATCGGTCACAAAATTCTAATCAATGTATCTGTAATATCTACCCACCTATCTGTCAGATTTACATTCAGACTGCTAAACATACCTCTGACTTTGGTCTGTGTAATTGAATCTAAATCCATCCTCAATCTGTCCTTTATACAGGTTTTTAGCACAGCCCACTCCAAGTATTTGTAGTATGCCATTTTTAGATGGTTGAGGTCAGATTCATCTTGTTTGTTTTTTTGTTTGTTTGTTTGTTTAATTGTATTTTGAAAAATGTATCATGTCTAGTTTACCGACTGTTTTCTTCTCTCACTTTGCTTTGTTCCCCACTTGTCCCTCAAACATGTTTTACTTCCCTCAGCTTTAATCAAATTATAACAAAACCATTGTTTCATTGTTAAGTTTACAGGACTCCACTTGTTTTTTTAGGATGTTGCATTTTCTGCAAGAGTATGGATTTCCCCCCCTCCTCTGATTCACTTTAAGAATGTTTAATCATATTTAAGTTATTAATAACTACTGAATTGCTGCTTTTGTGTTCTTTTTGTGCTCAGGTCAGATTGTCTATATAACTTAAAAATATTTATGCAAAGCTATAAAGTTAATCTTAACAGCTAATCTTGTTAAACAAAGCTGGTTTAGATTAATCTTCTTAAATCTGTACAACTGGCCATAAAACATAAACATATATGCTGAAATAAACAGACTCCTAAACTGTGCTTAAAGTTCTACAGGTCAATATTTGGACATACGGATATTTAGGATAAAACAAAGTCTGTAAAAGTGCAGGCACACAGTAGCTGGGTTTGTCAGTGGTTAAAACGACATTATTATGCTATAGGTGGGAGGCTGGCAGTGGGTAAATCTCCATTGCCAAAATGTAAATGTCATGAGCAGCTCCACTTTCCTTCCTTGTTCAGCCTGCTGTGTTACGTTAGCAGCTAGCTGACTTAGCCAGTGCTAACATTGTGCTAACAGTTATACGCGGAAGACAGCGGATGCTCGATTATTTCCTCGGTAATGAGAAGGGGTCCCTCATTAAAGCGATGTGCTTCACCGGGTACTTACACCGTGACGTGGCCGGACCCTCGAACCACCACCGGGTCCGGAGCGTACTTGAGGAGCTGCTCCTCTGCGGCCCTGTCCTCGTCCTCTTCTTCCTCCTCCTCCTCTTCGTAGATTTCATCAAAGTCCTCCATCATCGCTCCCCGGCAGTGACACCGGGAGAAACACGGTGCCGACAAAACAGAGAAACCTTTCCTAAATACAGACCCAAGACAAAACGGAGAGGATGGGCACAAAAATATGAAGTAGTTCACATATCGCCTCAGCGAGCGCCGAAACAAAACATCAACATCCGCCGCTGGAACAGCACGACACCGGAAGAGGGACGGAGACACTTTTTTTCTTTTTTTTTCAGTTGTTATTCGTAAATTTACATTTCAAACAAAATACAAATGTTGAACGTAATTTTTTGTAAGAAAATAAATATTTTCAAAAAATGCATGTCTTTAAAAATTTATTTTAGTTTTGTATTTTCCGTTATGTGTTGTAGTAGCAATTAGTAAGACTTTAAGTCCTGAGGATTTTTCATTTCATCAAATAAAATACAAGGTGGTTTTACAGAAACTGAAACAAGAAACAAGTCGAGTAAATTTTACTATTATTTGTAATTTCAGCAACAAGACAATTCAATGTGCTATGCATGACATAAATACAACAAAACAAACAAAAAAGAAACTTTACCTTTTTAAAGAGAAATAAAACATAATATGGACTAGAATCATTTATAGTTCAGTTAATGTTTGAACAAAGGTAACTCTAAACAAATAGGTTTTTAGCCTTGGGAGTTTCAGCAGTTTGGGAGTTGTTTTTTTTTTTTTTTTTTTTTAAAGTTTGTTCCTAACTAGAGGAGCATAAAAAAATTAATACTGCTTCTTCATGCTTTGTTCAGGTTCCGGGGCTGCAGAATAGACAGCAACCAGAACACCAGAATAGTCTGGAAGGCCGATACAATGACAACTGCTCCTTAATGTATTTGGTGCTAACCCATTCAGTAATTTATGAACTAACAAATGTATTTTAAAGTCTTCTCTAAACTACAGGGAGCCAGTATAAGGACTTTAGAACCGGAGTGATGTTCTCTATTCTCCCACTTTCAGTGAGAATGTGGGAGACTGCAGCTGTCTGACTGACTTTTTAGACTGACCTGAAGGCACTGTTGCAGTAATATATTTTCTAAAGATAAACACATGAATGAGTTTCTCAAGATTTTACTCTGACGTAACTCCTTCAATCCTAAAAATGTTCTTCTGGTGATAGAAGGCTAACTTTGTAATTGTCTTTATGTGTCTCTGAAGGACTGATCCTTCAGAGACACATAAAGACAAAAATGAGTCCATCACTGCACCCAGATTTCGGGTCTGATCAGTATTTTCCTGAATCCATGTGCTGACTCTTGATAATTTCTTCCTCTTAAGTTTTATTTCTATCCAGATGAAGAAACAACCAAACCTATAAACATAAAATATACAAAATGAATAAATATACTAACAACAAGAAGAAGAATAACAATTCAATAATAATAATATTTAAGGATGCACCTATATAAAATATAATTTATATTAAATATTAATATCTTAAAGTATTAATAATAGCAAAAAGTGACACCCTCCTCCTGTGGTGTAGCTAGCTCTTCAAAATTGTGGGATGATGTGGGTCTTTTTTTTTTCTTTTTTTTTTTTTTTTTTGCATAGGGACAATTATGAGCTACTTTCACTGAATCTGTCTTCAAAAATCTATTGTAAAATTACAAAATATTTTTTACATGTAACGTATTAGCACCAAGAAATATAGACATATTACCTAAAATTAACAGTATAAGTTGTACAATAACTAAATATTCTTCAGCTACAAATTTTACATTTAAATTTATTATGTTCTGTTTTATATTTTTTAAAATCCTACTGTTTTGTTTTGTAATGACCGCCGCTTGGTGCAGTATTCTGATTTGTAGTATTTGCAAATACTAATGGGCAGTTTGTTAGAGTTGAGCATGTGTAGAAGATTTATATGTGGGCACCACTAGTTATTGCTTGTTCACTTACATAGATATGTACATCCACACCAGTTTCACTGACTGCAAGCTCAGATTGGTGACACTTTATATAATACCTTAATGCTGTTGTTGAGGAGAAACTGCAGGAAAGTTAAAGAGTTTTGACCAATATCGATATTTTTGAAAATCACTAATCAATACCTATGTCAATATATTGGAAATTTCCAACAATAATGATCATATGAATAAAAATTCAACAAATATAATGAGATGTGAATTATAAGCCTTTTTAGAAGCATTGGCATTTGGAAATTCTAAACACATTTTAGATTAACCATAAGACAAATAGACAAAAAGTCATTTTTTTCATTTATGATGAAATCTAAAACAATGCTAAAAACTGGTTTAAAAGATAATACTTATTGCATGAATATTATATCAAAATACAACAAAATAAAGCAAAGCTAAAATTGTCTCATCTGTGACAAACCGATAAAGTAAACAATGCAAACTAGAATACACTGATTAGTATCAGATATAAAAAAAATAATAAATGAAAAGAAGCACTGAAGTACAGCTACAGGTCCTTTCAGCTGTCGCCTGATCTTGAGACTGCCATTTTTCCAAAAGTGATGGCTGCGATAAATGCCTCACTAAGAGTTTCCATTTAACTTCAGACACCAACAGATGAGCTTTCTCCAAATATCTCTGGGCTCTAGAAGGCTTATACTGCAAAAGCGATTCAAATAAACAGGTGTACTTTCAAAACAAAAAGTTTGTTAAAGCTGATTTTAAATTGCACAAATATCTAATGCACAAGTTTTAAAATGGGTATGACGTAAGTTCTCTTTCTGTTTCCTCGTGAGCATTCTTGCAGCAGAATTTTGTAATAACTATTTTAGGGAAACCAGAAAGAAGATATTCAGCCTGTTATAAAAACATGCATTACTCTCCACAATGGAATGTGGGACAAACAGTCAGACAGGCAATGTTCTTAATAAAACACATTGTTTGTAACATATTAAATACAGTGTAAAACCATTAAAATTTTGTTTGGATATAGCAGCATTTTTTTTTCCTTTTTATTTGAAGAGTGAAAGGTGTTAGCAGATCTATGAAGATTAATCTTAATCTATTTTTGCAGAATAAGAAGAAAAAGATTCAAAAGTCTGGTACCTGCATCAATGTTAAAAAGTTAGGACACCCCATGAAAGTATCTGGATTGTTTGCATATTTGGACACACATAATTTTCAGTTACAAAAGTACTCTGAGGGTCATGTGATACGTCACAACAATTAAAATTGAAGAAAATATTTTCTTAAAACGCTGCACTCCACATTTATTCTTACTTAAAATGCCTTAAATAGCATAAATTCATATCACAGCAGGTGAAAATTATTACAACATTGTTCCATATCACTTTGAAAAATGTTTGCACAATCTTTGAATACATGAGTATACATGCATTCACACAGACTGTTTAGCTTATATCTATATCTATGATTAAGGCCCAAATCTGTTATATCGCTGGCAAATTAAGGTTTTAAAAGTAATCTTCTTCCTGTTACCCACATGTTTTTTTTTTTGTTTTTTTTTTTGTTTGTTTTGTTTTGGGGGTTTTTGACAGGAAGTGATATTTATGCTTTGGAGTGGCCAAGCCCTGACTTGAATCTGCTGAGGCAGTTAACAATTAGGGTGATGGCAGGGAGGCCTTCTAACTCCAGATGAAACATCAAAATACAAGTGGAAAATCTGCAAAAATCTGATTAGTTTTGGCTGCTGTATTACACATAAAGATTTTTCTTTTAATTATTGAAAAGAATTTAATTAATTTTTGACACACCTCAGGATAAATAAAACTGATGTTTGGGTATTTTATTTGGCTTTTCAAGAAAACAGCAGCTAGACAAATCAATTAAAATGCAACAATATTTATCCAATAAGGTTATTAAACATTATGCCGTGTGAAAGCACCTGGTTGTTTTGAAATGAAAGCTGGTGAAGTGGATTTCCCGCAAAATCGCTGAAAGAGAGGGCGGGGTGTACGTCATGTCCGGAGATGATTGTCCAATAAGGCCGCTGCTTTCTCTCTGCTCGTCTTTTATTGGCTGACCACCTACTCTTGTTCTGTTGTTTAGTACAAACTGAAGGGAGCGATATTTAGCTTACAGTAAATCACACTTCTTTATCAGTGTGATTAATTTCACCAGGGATTACACTGATATAAATTAGTATTTTGGATCAGGAGAATTAAACGGAACTTTGGGTGTACGGACGCCTGTTTTTTTTAACTGAACTATGCTAGCATTGCTAGCTAATTAGCCTCCGCGTCGTTGCCTCCTCTTCATGGATTTCGGCTGTTGATTCCTGCCAGTCGTCTGACACATTAATGCCATCAGCCAGGGTGGGTTATGTTTCATTACTTTCAATATTTTCCCCAAGAAAATTTTCCGACTTTCTTTACCCGCCCAGTTTTAATTTCACACTGAAATCCCAAGATAGCAAACTCGTTAGCCATGCTTTTAGCCGAGCTAGTTGGTGATGGCTGTGCCGCTAATGCGAGAGAATGTGCCTATTTGTGGCTAAGCTAACTGGTTGAAAATATCCACCACCTGTTCTGTAGTGATTTATATCCCCATATGAGATGCCGTTTCCCTCCCAGAACTCAGGTCACATCATGAGCGGGGCGAGCTGCAAAGCTAACGGCGCCGTGTACCCCGCCTCATCCGCGGTGATGAACTCCGTGAAGAAGCCGAAGATGGAGCAGATCCAGGCCGACCATGAGCTCTTCTTACAGGCCTTTGAAAGTAAGATTTCACCGCTTTCTATATCCTGATTTAACTTTGCTATGTTTTTTCAGAGTTCTAGCCCTCTATACAGCGAAGTTACATTTGTTGGGCTGATCATTTCTGTCAGGCCTCCGTTTTCCCACCTACTCATAGTGTTGAACTAGACGTAAAAAACACCGAACGCGTTTGGCAGTGAAAAAAAAACCCCCAGATAGAACTTTGTTGCAGACCAATTAATTGATCTCAATCGGGTGATGGTTTTAGGCCTAAAGGAATATGACAAGAAACGATGATGAAGATGTTTCTAAACGACTGAAGGGACAGAACAAGACTTTCTAATGATGATCGTCTCATCCAGATAGCACAAATAAAGGACTGAAAAGGAATAAATGTGACACTGCTAATGTTTTCTTATTTATATCTTCATTTTTTTTATTTTCATTCATAACGCTTAAAGTTTGTCAGACATCAAATTCATTATTGCACTCCAAGCAGTCATTTGCAATTTGATTATTGTATGAATATTGAAAGTGGGGGATGCCCACTTCATTTTATGTTTTCCTCCTGTCTCTTAATCCTGATTCATTCTCTTATTCCTTCTATACCTGTTTTACCTGAAATTACGCACATCCAAGTTCAGTAACCCTTGACTGACTTGCAGAGTTTACACACATACTTATTACTTATTAACATCCTTATAAAACATGGATCTGTTGAACTTGCCTCCAGATATAAAACCCGTGTGACTGAGGTAAACACACAGATTTAAAATAGTTTCTTAATTATAGTCAGTAAATCTAGAGAATATAATGCCCCAAGTTGATATATGATGGGTCATACTTCAACATACCCTCTCTACACTTACTTTGACTTGACGAGCACTTTGGCTTACTTATAAGAAATATTGCACACTTTCTAAGATGTGATGCGACTTTGCAGATTTAAGTTGAGTTTATATGTTTAAAAGCGGTCTACATTTCTTTGAAACTAGAAACAAATGCCAGTAATTAAGTCAAAAGGAGATTCTGCCTCCTGACAAAATGGTTAACAGCAATGAACCATTTTAAAAAAAGAAAACATTTTTTAGCCTTTTCCTATATTTTAACTAGTGTTGCAGGCAATTCCAAACAAAAACCAATGAAAAATGTGTAATTTAGTAGAAAGCTCTCAACATGCTAAAATGGTTTGATACTTGATTATCAGATATAGAAGGAGGCTGAGAGACAGATTGAGCAGCTCAACCAGATTTGAACCATAACTCAATATTAATGCTCACTGTTTGTCTTATTGTTTCTAGAACCTACTCAGATATACAGATTCCTCCGTACAAGGAACATTATTGCGGTAAGTGAACTTTTACTCCCTTTTTTTTATTTTTATTTTCCAGGAATTTATCTGCACTAACCTGACCATCCAAACTTATTCTCACCTCTTGTTATCATTTTCAGCCCATATTTTTGCACAGGACCCTCACCTTCATGTCTCACAGAAATAATCGAACAAATGCCCGAAGGTACGCAATTAAAATTTCTGTTACACAAGTCAGCAGACCCTGTTTGAAAAATATTTAATATGTTTTTTTTGTTTTTTTTACTGATTTGTAGGAAAACATTCAAAGTGGACGACTTGTTAAAGACAATAGATAAAATGAAACTAGAGCAGGATTCGCAAAGGTAAGGAAGATCACATCTAAGTTTTACACTTTAAATTATTTAAAGATGCTTAACATCAGTCTTTATCACATATTTATTACATATCTTTTTGTATCTTTTAGCTTGTCTTCACACCTACAATTAACATTCACCGGGTTCTTCCATAAGGATGGTGAGCAATGTGTTTTTCTTTGATTAAAAACATTTTCCAAGTCAATATCTGAATGAGAATAGGTGTGCTCCTGTGAAACTTGGCACTTAATGTCAACCTGTACTGCTCTGCTAATTGGTTCTATCTGGAAAAAAACAAAACTAATTTGCAGAAATATGGTCACAGAGGAGCCTCACAAATTACAGCGCTTACATAATCTTGCACAGGAACATTGGCTATATTTGTGTGAGATTTTGTTGGAGACATGAAGCTTAGAGGAAGTACAGGTTTCAAATAATACAGTCTTAAACCTCTGAGAGGTGTTCCATGCTTGCTATTTATACAAAGACAAAGGTGTTGGTTTCTTTGAACAGTGAGAAAAGAAACTCAAATCAACTTCTGATTATTGAATTAGTTGAATGTTAAAAAAATGGAAATAGCTAGAACTGTATAAACCAACACGTAGTTTTGTCCACTTCATCAAACTGTTTGTCTTGTGTCAGGTTTTGTTTGTGGTGTCTCCATGCTCTAGTTTTAAGGTCTTTCCAAAGACCTTCAATGCATTAAGATGTGGTTTTTCATAAAGACTCAATTGGGAATAGTGCTGTGCTTCTTTTCATCTGGGTTTGACTGCTTTTAATTCTTTGGGGTCACTACCCCGGTGGAGGACTGATGAGCTGTGACTGAGCTTTCTGAAGCTGAGCAGAACATTTTGTTGTAGCAGACGTTGGTCCAAAGCTTTAGATGCTCCAAGCCCCCTCCATGCTCAGCTGTAGGTTAGGGAGTTCTTTTCTCACCCACATCCAGGGACCTTTCAACATACATTTGACATTGAATCTTACTTCCTGAATTTCCTGTACAGCAGTGATGTTTCTTGGTCTTCCTTGGCAGCAAATAGGGATAAAATGCAGGGATGGTGCAATCAGACAGTGACATGTCCTGTTTGGTTTTGATGCTTCGTCTACCATTGACACAATCAGTCAGATCAAGCTGGGGTTGTCCTATTGCGCCCCTCTCTGTGTATCTTCTACCTTTTTATAAATATTTACATCTCAGGAAGAGGAATCTGCTGGGAGATTACCTTTAACACTGAAATCTATAATCCTCCATCATAGCATCCAGATAGTTCTCATCTTAGCTTTTTTTGGTCCAGTTTGCTGTATACACAATCCCAAACTACCCAGCAGGACCCGTTTGATCTCCTTCAAACGGGTTAAATTTGACCTCTGTTTAGGTTAAACAGTTTACAAAAAGTTTTTACTCCTGACTATCTGGTAGACTCTGTTTGACCAGGGACCAAATTTGCAACATTTCTTATTTTCAGCTGCTGCAGTTTGCTTTCACGCTGCACTGTCTTAAACAAACTAAACCCTTGGAAAAACCTGTTACCTGTGGTGGTGATGCTGCACATGCAGACTCCAAGTGGACTGGAGACCACTCAAAAAGCAGGAAGCGGCCTACAGCCCACAGTATTCTGGGTAAATGGAACCAAACAAAAGTGCCAGTTTAGCAGGAGAAATGGCTTGTGATCTTTTGCCAAAAACAAAAGAGAAATTCTACAACTGCTAAAATCTCACAGCACTCCATTTTTGTTTACATTTCATGAAGAAATGGAGCTTATGTGGGCGACTGTGGCTGTGTGGTAGAGTAGTCGTCTTGCAATCGGAAGGTTGTAGGTTCGATTCCAGCTTCCTCCTGCCACATGTCGATGTGCCTCTGGGCAAGGCGCTTAACCCCAAATTGCCTACCGATCTGCATATCAGTGTATAAATGTGTGTGTGTTTGTGAGTGCGAATGGGTGAGTGTGACTCTAGTGTAAAGCGCTTTGGGTGGTCAAAATGACTGGAAAAGCGCTATATAAGTTCAGTCCATTTCCATTTACGTCTTTTTTTTTTTTTTTAAGTTTTTTGTCGTTTCCTTGAGGACGTCTTGGTGCAGCGACACCACAGGCGAGAGTCTTTCAAAGGGTTCGGTTTGTTTTACACAGTGTAGTGTAAAAGCGAATCACAGTTGCTAAAAATGTGACAAATGTTGCAGTTTTGGTCCCGAGTTGAACCAAGTTTACCAGAGAATTAGGTGTGAAAACATCCTAAAACATGACAATTAATAGACTCTTCAGGGATAACAACACATATCTTATTTTTGCATATCGTAGCATAAATAGCAACTTATTTTTATTATACTAAAGGTTTGTGGGTTGACATTAGACATGCTTTCATTTGGATAATTTTAAGTCGAGCAGTTTTTAATGGGCTGTAGCGGCTGAAGTTTTAATATTAACATTCTTTTATTGCTTGACAGAAAAGCCATCTCAGAATTCAGAGAACGAGCAACATTCAGTGTCATTAGAGGTGCTACTTGTCAAAGTCTGCCATAAAAAGCGCAAGGTATTGTGTAAAATTTCAAATTTGAAGCAGATTATTTCTTTCTGATGTCCTCACTTCCTGCTGATGACTCTCACAATTGTCTGATTCTTTAGGATGTCAGTTGCCCAATAAAACAAGTGCCTACCGGTAAAAAGCAGGTGCCTTTGAATCCTGACTCCAAGCAGACCAAGCTGGGCTCCTGCCCCTCTTTACTCGTCCCCAGCAATGAGTTTGAGCCCAGCAACAGCCACACGGTGAAGTCCTATTCGCTCCTCTTCAGGGTGTCGCGCACTGGGAGAAGTGGTCTGGTCAATGGGGAGGCCAATGAGAATATTGGTGCGTCAACGTTTTTTTTTTTTATGTGCAGCTGCTACTCTAATAACTTTAGATATAAAAAGTTTTGCTCACTCAGTGTTTTATTAACCCCCTTTTTTGAAATTTTCGCTTTTTCTACTTAGATGTGACAGAAACTCCCAGTAGAAAGAAGAGAGGTTCAGCCCACAGAGAGGAGGGTGGGACCACAGAGACCTATGTTGCACAGATGACCGTCTTTGATAAGAATCGGTGAGCGGTTCTGGTCCAATTTGTCCTTTTTCTTACAGATTTTTGGATAAACTTGTTTTTAGTGAGTGAGTCCATTCTCCTACAGGAGGCTTCAGCTGCTGGACGGAGAGTACGAGGTGTCAATGCAAGGGATGGATGAGAGTCCAGTCAGCAAGAAACGGGCGACGTGGGAAACGATCCTTGATGGCAAGGTGAGTGACCTGAGTCTGCCTCCAGATCAGCTTCTTTTCTTCTCAACTTATGAGTTCTTCTTTTAACATCTCTGCAGTTGCTTTGTCAACACCTGCAGATCCACACTGATAGTTGTCCAGTGTTGTTTATATGGCAGATGGAGACAAACTTCTAACTGTGACCAGACTGTGTAATCTGCTTTGATTGGTTAGTTTCTATGGACTGATCAGATCATGGTGGAGATGAGGCAAATATGGGGAATATTTACTTTCATACACACATGGAGATAACCTTAATTTCTGTTGGATTGCTCATCTACAACCACTATCAAAGAACCAGCTGTTAATTTTTCTCTTCTCTTATAATTAGGAATGCAAGAATGTGAAAATTTGGGCCGATGTTAATATTGAATCGGCCAGTATCTGTTAATGCTAATAAATGTTGTTCATCAGTAGTTATAGTTTTTGCAAAATTTGTATTGGTCAGAATCTGACATGCAGATCCGACCTCAAAGAAAACCAGAAATCTGTGTTGGCCAATAAAAACCTACTCAGCACATCAATACTTTTTTCCCTTGCTCTTGATTCTCGACTAAGACGACAGTGTGTCTGTGTCATTATTGCTCTTTCCAGAGACGTTTTCACTCTGTGTCTGTCCCCCAGAGAATCCCACCATTTGAGACGTTTTCTCAGGGACCCACGCTGCAATTTACGCTGCGTTGGACAGGCGATGCTGGAGCAAAGTCCACCGCGCCTGTAGCCAAACCTCTTTCAACCCGCAACTCAGAAGCCACCAGCCCAATGGAGACCCGGACCAGCCACCACCGCGCAGCCCTTATGAGTACGTATGAAGTTCAAGTCGAGGTTAATTTTGAAATGTTCATACATCCTGGTCGTCTCTTTGAATGTCGATTAGTTTTTGTTAGGTCTTTTGTTTAGAGGTGTCAGAAAAGTCTAATTAAAGATACAAAGATGGTGCACAGATGGATGTGTGCTCTTGAATTGCTAACTGTTGTTTGGCATAAAGCATTTGGACCTAAAGTGAAGAACAGCATTGTAATTGTTGAGTCCCTTTCAGACATGAGAACTACTTTGTGTTTTATTAATTTTTTTTAGAAACTGTTTTAATAATTAGTTAATTTGTGGAAATCACGCTGACAGCTTCTTTTTAACCTTTTTTTTACTGTTTATATTCAGTTTATTGCTTTGCAGAAAACGAGTGAGTTAGTCATTACATAATCTTATTTCTGTTACTTCTCAGAGAAACATTCAGCAGAGATCAACTCATGTAGCACACAACTAAAGTGTAAGCATTACTTTTTTGCTTCATATTGCAACATAAAATTCCAGACCTAATGATGTAAATATACTAGGAATGCACCAGTTCATCATCCTATTGTCATAGCTTGCTTAATAAGTACTGAAAATACCTTTTTCTGATTCTTTTAGTTTACAGTTTAGGAAAAATATCTCTGGGTAATCTTATAAACATTTTTATTCAATCAAATGGTTCTTTTGTGACTGTGTGGCACACCCCTTGGTGTGTGTGAATGGCTTTCTGATTTATTTTGTGAATACTGCCTAACACAATAGCCCTGATGTGCAGTTGTGACAAACTCCACTAAGCAGGTAAATCAGAGTTGTCTTGTTGGGTACAAATTGTTTCTACGTCGCAAGCAGTTTGAAGAGGGGATCGTAAATGCCTTCAGATCTAAACTAAGCCAAAATGAAGTGACAGAAAACTACATTCAAATGAATGGAAGAACATCCCAAATAAACAGAAGGCTAATGAGCTTTAAATAATAGATGAGAAGAATCTGCAGAGTCCAGTCGGGGGCCGAGGAGATGAATAGGAACCATTTCCTTGTGCTGCGGTTTCAGGCCTGTTTGGCCCTTCCATTTGATCATGGATCAATTTAAATACATCAGCGTACGTAGAAGAGGTCATGTTGCCTTTTGCCGAAACAGAAATGTCCTTGAAATCTGTGTTTCTAGAAGACAATGACCTCAAACTCTTAGTTAATCGCCGCTGCGTCTGCTTCCAGCCCAGCATGATTGACATTACAAGGCTGCCAACCTGGTACTTTTGTTGTCAGTTAGAAAATTTGAGGGCAAAAATCTGAAAAAACAAGAAATAATGATGAAATGTTCAGTGTTTACAGTGGGACATTTTAGAGGGTTTTTTTGGTTTGCTTTTTATTAAGAAAAACTCTTGTGTCTACCGATAGCATTAGGAAGTAAAAACTACTGTAGTGAAATAAAACACTGAGCTGCTACACTTTAGCAAATGGACTTTAGCATCCCACTAATAGAGTAAATTGCCACAAAATAACAAAAGTAGTATAGACACTTTGGGAAAAATAGTGTATATTTTATTTGAAATTAGCAGAGTACAGCCTGATTAGTGCATCTCTAGTATAGACGTATTATTATTATTATTATTATTATTATTATTATTATCATTGTTAGCGGCTACATAACACCATAGAGTTGGAGGTTGTTTTGTCTGGAAGGGACTTCTCCAATGTTCAAATTTGTGTCACATATTTGGGAGCAAAGGAAAAGTCAGTATTTAGTTTTGTCTCACAAGCATAGTTTGTTGATATTTGGTAATAAACAAAACATTAACTTGTGAATCTGTTCCTGTCAGCAGTGAAAGAGTCAGTCAGCACAGACAGTCAGACGAGGAAAGAGCAGATCCCATCTGAGCCGCGCCAGAAGCTCCGTATATTTTATCAGGTACAGTAAAAAAACAAACAAAACAAAAAAAAAAACAACAACACTGGGCTTGGCACTGAATTACATCTTGAGACATCTGGAAAATATTAGTAATGATTTTTAAATGTTTAACTTGATAGGAAAAAGAATGTTTGACTTTTTTTTTTTACTTACATCCGTTGGGGGTAATTAAAACTGCTTTGTAGTGATTCTGTGATGTGTTCTTCAATAGTTCCTGTACAACAATAACACACGGCAGCAGACCGAGGCCAGAGACGATCTCCACTGTCCCTGGTGTACTCTGAACTGCAGCAAACTCTACAGCCTCCTCAAGCACCTCAAGCTCTCGCACTCGCGTTTCATTTTCAACTATGTGGTAAGGAAGCAAATGTGTGTAGATGCACATTTACATCTACAGTTGCAGTGTTCAAAGTATTTGTGACAGCTTAAAAAATATACAGGAGTCCTTTTTCTTTGTGTATTGGTCCTCAGTAGGTTTGATCCAGTACTACCTCCTAAAGAAGTAGTTCAAGATTTGTCTCATAAATTTAAAGTACAATAAATTACTTGTTTTCTTTTCTTTTTAGTTCAGTGGAATTGCTGAAAAAGTGGTTAAGGCAGCCGATTAATGGGGACAGGAGGCTCTTAGTCAAAAAGCTCCATATATTACACTTTATAGAACAAACACCTCAACTCTATTGGTTCTTTTTGTCATAAATAAGCTAATTATCATCCTGGGTCATCCAGTCTGAGCAGAAAAAATCTTGGTCTGAAGATCTGACCCAGAGCTGTGCTTGTAGGTCAGGGAAGGTGCTGTTGTATTTCCAGAGTCTCCACAATATCCAATCTCCTGTTAGACGCTGCTGTCCTGGTTTCTCTCTGATTCATGTCTATCACATATTTTTTATCTGCCATGGTTTAAATTGAGAGGCGTCCTCCTTTGTTTCAACAGACTTTAAACTTTAAGACTCACTTCAGGATGCAGTGCACAGAAGAAGGAACAGGGATAATATTTTATCACTGTGTATCAGAGGCTCTCCCTGAAATCCAGTTAGCTCCTTTTTTGTTGATTTCCCCCCCCTGTTTTCCTTGTCCTTCTACCTCAGCAGAATTACTTTTTTTATTGCTACCTTAAATTGTTTGTGTTCATAATTTTCAGGGTTGAAAGGTGGCACAGTTGTCCTGTAGCAAGGAGGTTCTGGGTTTGAATCTTGGCCTAGGGTCTGGAGTTTGCTTGTTATCTTCATGCATGTGTAGGTTCTGTCCAGGTATCCCAATTTCCTCCCACAGTCCAAAACATGAAAGTTTGCGGCAGGAATCTCCAACTCTAGTCCCCAAGAGCTACTGCTGTTCTGCAAGTTTTAGCTATGTCCCTGCTCCTTTTTTGGCAGAACTTGCTAAGTTTGCAATAATTTTAAATGCAAGAACATTGTTTTGAAAGTTTTGGGCTCTGTAATTTATCAGACATCTACATAGGGAATTGTAGGTTATTATTCAACTTGGAGGAGATTGGTGCATCATCAGAATGATGGTTTATACCTGTGAATGACACTCATTGCTGTCACTCTTCTAGCCACAAGGCCTCTCTTTAGAAAAACAAGAGTTTACTGGATTAGTTCACTCAGAGACTGATTCACATTTGGGATGTTTTTATTCTTGGGTTTCTACTGCTTCGAAAACAACTTAAGAAGAAAAAGAAATTCTTTTGGCAAATGTTTTTTGGTACGTAGAAAACATTTCAAAAAAACCTCCCAAATGTTGAGTCACAACCAACCGGAACTGCGTTGTTACCTGGCAACCTCAGCCATGCTCACCCCGTCGCCTAGCAACCCAAGTGGCGTTCTGTCACTTTTCTTACCTGTTGGAAAAGACCCTTGTCTTTTCCAACAGTCGCTTTGTACAGGCTGTTGGAAAAGACAAGGGTTTTTTGTGACTTACCATCCGGAAACTTCGTACTGCATTCTTGTTGGTTGTCCAGGAGGCTCCACTTCTGCTTTTCAAAAGATGTACGGTTGTGTAGTTGTGCATCTTTTATAGTTGCACCATTATTATCAGTTGTGAGTGTAAAGTTTGAGATGGGGGGGGGGGGGGGGCTTGGCCGGAAGCAGCTTATTTGGTTTAATTTACAAGATTGTCAAAATCAGCTATTTATGAAATAAAAAAAAAATATGCCAAAAAAAATGTAAATATATTATAATGGTTTTGTGAAGAAAA
>CAEFZX010008909.1:0-81695 GCA_903066825.1 Alfaro cultratus
AACAAAACCCCAACACAGTATATACAATATATTGTGTTTTGATTTTTTTTTTATATATATATATATATATATATATATATATATATATATATATATAAACAAATTTCTTAAAAATATATATTTCTGTCCATTTAAACACACTGACAACATGATGCTGCCACCACCGTGCTTCACAGATCAAATGATGCTCACAATCTTCTCGAGAGAGGCTGTTTTTAAGCGATTCCAGAGAAATGTGGGTGCAGTCCCCATTTTGGCACACATTGTGCTTTACTTTTCTGTCTCTGCTCCTTTTCCAGCTGTGATCGGCGCAGGGAT
Organism: Alfaro cultratus; assembly: GCA_903066825.1. Classification (NCBI taxonomy): domain Eukaryota; kingdom Metazoa; phylum Chordata; class Actinopteri; order Cyprinodontiformes; family Poeciliidae; genus Alfaro; species Alfaro cultratus. The sequence continues at coordinate 319 of CAEFZX010008909.1, forward strand.
TGGCGGAACAGCCGCAGCCTATTACCTGAGGGAGGAGTTTGGACCCGTTGTCAAGATCGATGTGTTTGAGTCAGGGATAGTTGGAGGGCGCCTGGCAACGGTGAAGATGGGGGATTATGAGTATGAGACTGGAGGCTCTGTGATCCACCCTCTGAACCTACACATGAAGCAGTTCATTGAAAAAATTGGTAACCTCAACACAACCACGGCTTATTTGACAGATCATCAGAGTAATATGTTTTCTAAACTTGATGCCTCGTTGTCAACAGGTATTCCCCCAAGGAAAGATGTCCCCTCTAAAATGGCGATCTTCGATGGGAAAGAGCTGGTGTTTGAAGAGAGCGACTGGTTCATTGTCAACTTCTTCAGGATGCTCTGGCGCTACGGATTCAGTTTCATCCGCATGCAGATGTGGGTGGAGAGTGTTCTGGACAAATTTATGAGGTGAGAAATTAGACTTCACAGATTTTAGTTGCAATGCTGCACTATGACCTCAGAAGTGTTGCAGGTGTCCTAATCCTCCTGTACATTCTGTTGTTGACAGAATCTACCAGTATCAGCAGTACGGATACTCGTTCTCTACTGTGGAGAAGCTCTTGCACGCCATGGGAGGAGACGGCTTCCTCACCCTGATGAATCAAACTCTAGAGGAGGCCATGATGGGAGATGGATTTTCACAGGCCTTCATCAACGATATTGTTGCACCCATAACACATGTAAACTACGGCCAAAGCGTCCGCATCAATGGCTTTGTGGGTATGTGTCTTCACCAGAATACTCAGGCCTCTTTTACATTTTTGTCACATTACGGCCACAACTTGGCTGTAATGTGAGTATTTTGGGGGGACTTTTAGGAGCTAGATTAATTAAAAAGTAGTGCATAACAGAAAAGGAGAAGGAAAATGATGCATGTTTATTTTTTTGGATTATGAGTGTTTTTTTGGGCGGGCGGGGGGTTTATCCTCCATACTGTTTTTATGTAGATCAGATCGCCTTCCAAATGTTCTCTTTCTGTAGTAACTACTTAAGCTAGTAAAAGAAATATGACAAAGAAAATCAGTTTTATTCCATAAAAACAATATGACACTTAGTCTCAAGTTTGAAGTATGAAAAATGTTTTTTTAATGTGCAAAAACATTTCATATTAACTTTTAGAAGTTAAAAAGCAAACTTAAATTGAGGCATTAAACATAACCTTTTATGTAACACTTCACTTCCTTTCTGAAGTTTCAGGTATGAAAAGGCTTATTAAAATATAAAATCGATATTTCTAATCTATTTTTAGAATTTGTTTTACGTCATTACTCTTCTTGAAACGTCCTGAAAATTGTAAAACAGCCCAAACACTGAGGTTCTTTAAATCTGGACTAAGAACCCGGCTGTTTAGAGTTGCTTTTGTAGCATAATAAATGAAACACTAGCCAACATTTTGATGTGTAATGTCGGCAATTGAAAAAATTTAATGTTTCAATTGATCGTTTTCTTGTTTTTATGATGTAAAGCACTTTGAACTGCCTTGTTGCGGAAATGGGCTATACAAATAAAATTTGATTGATTGATAAACGAGTACAAGTGAGAAATGTAGATATTAAACAAAAGCTAAAAACAGAGAAAGTTTCACTAACAGGCCTGCAGAGAGCAAAGTCAGGGGTCAGTAAGTGTTTGAAACTGTCAGCAGTTTTACAATAATATCAGGTTTATTTCGGGTTCATTCCTCCTGAGTGAATTTAACATGGACGTGTTATGTTTCAGGGGCGGTGTCGTTAGCTGGGATGGACTCAGGCCTGTGGGCAGTGGACGGTGGCAATAAGAGAGTGTGCTCTGGACTCCTTTACTACAGCAAAAGTGATCTCATCCCTGCTAAAGTCGGCTCCATTTCAATGAAGACCCGACCATCAAAGAGAGGTAATCTCTATGTTGCTTCATTTAGCATAAAACCGTCTTTATTTTATTTTCTCTGCTTCACCAAGTCCCCTTTCTGTTCTCTATTTTCAGGAAGCACCGTCTCTTACTACGAGGTCAACTACGTCGGAGAATCCGGCTCGGCGCACTCTCTGTATGACATTGTCGTCATAGCGACGCCACTTCATCAGGGAAAGTCTGACATCACGTTCTCGGGGTTCTCCCCTCCCATCCCGACTCACTACCCGGGTCTCTACCACCAGACGGTGGCCACCCTGGTGCACGGCACGCTGAACGTGTCCTACCTGGGGACCGCCGAGGCCGCCTCCAAGTTCACCGTGTCCGAAATCCTCACCACCGACTCCAAGGGCTGCGCCATCAACAGCCTGAAGTCTCTAGACCCCGTGCACATCCCCGACGGCTACACGCGACCCCCGGCGAGTCGCCCTAAAGTCTGGAAGGTGTTCTCCTCGGAATCGCTGACCCCAGAGCAGCTGCAGCGGATGTTTCTGTCCTACGACTCCGTGTCCGAGACCCCGTGGCTCGCCTACCCGTCTTACCGTCCGCCGCACCGGAAGACGCCGCCCTTCGTCCTGCACAACCGGCTGTACTACCTCAACGCTGTGGAGTGGGCGGCCAGCGCCATGGAAATGAGCGCCATCTCGGCCCGCAACGTGGCCCTGCTGGCTCATCACCACTGGCACGAACAGACGAGCAAGATCGACCAGGAGGACCTGCACATGCGACTCAGAGGAGAACTCTGAAAAATCAAATCAGGATAAGCAACCAAACCTGTGATTTCAACCACACAGATTACATGATTATGAACAATATTTTTTCTTTACAAAAAAAACCCACTTTCAAACATGCAACAGTTTATTTTTCTCTCTTTTCTTTGTTTACCCAGACAGAATCAGACAATATAAAAATAGTTCTAACACTGAAGCAAGCTGCACTAAATGGTAGATCCTGAAGCTTCCCTCTTTCCCTGAGTCTTAGTCTCCATTCCACATGTCATAAACCTAATTCAACATTTCAAGTTTGTCTTTATGGCTTTTTAGCTACATCTTTTTCCTGACTGGAAGATTTTTCTGATCGGTTTACTCGTCTTCTGTTAACTTCCAAGTCTCTCTACCTCCTCAACAAAGTTCTGCGAGTTTTGCTGGCAAGTTCAGGCATCAAGCACCAAAGGTTGATAATATTTATAGACTTCAGTCCCACCTATTTCAAGACAAACTGCAAAAATAATAGCTTTAGAAATTTGATTGTGCCTTAATGGAATCGAAGTTGGAGTAGTAAACATTTTGGAAATGATCTTCTGGTCCTTTTTGAGATTTTGTCTGAAAAGCCTGAGCACATGACCAACTTACTTCTTGTGCTTAATGTTTCTTTTTTTCTTAATTTCTTAGATAAGGATCATTTAAATTTTTTGACTTATAGTCAGAACTCATGTTGGGAAAAGATACTTGACTTGTCCTCTACTTCCAGGTTCTTTTGTACAGAAATTGTAGTTGGAAAAAAATCACTCCTTAGGCACTTTTAGATGATTTTCTCTCTAGTGTTTTGCAGAAAGTGGCACTTTAACTAGGTTTCAGTTTTACACACTGCTTTCCTAATAAATGTCATGTTAAACCACACTGAAAAGGCCCAAACAGTACTATAGATTTTAAAATGTGTTTACAATCATAATAAATTAATGAGACCTTTTCTGCTTTGTGTTCTGATTCTTGTTTTTATGTTAACCTTCTGGCCAAACTTTAACCCCCGAGCTAAGGAAATTTGAAATGGTTTCCATGCACATTCAGTAGAAAGAAATAATACAAAACCAGATACAACAAAAAACGGTTAGGATTTTATTCTGGGAACACTCAACAGCAAAACTGCTGTGGATGAAATGATTCCTAAAAACTAACTTTAGGATGTAAATTTCTCTTTCATAAAGGAACTCTTTAATATCAACCCACTTTTTATAGAAAACAAAACTAGAAAGGATATTTCTGTTTTACCAGAACTAGAGACCATTAAAGTTGGACTGAAACAAATATGGGGAAAAAAAAGAACTTTTTTAAACAAAATCTTAAAGTATTGATAGAACCGATAGCTCATAATGAAGGGAAGCAAAACAATATGGCAGTCAATTTTTTTGTCTTTAAAGCTCAAGGTCTGAGAGCTATTATGATGCAGATTAGAGTCTTAAATCAATAACTATTATGAGCTTATCAATTTTATTATCATTTTGATGTTGAAAATAAACCATGCACCTTTTATCCCAATAATAATATCTCCATCTCTAATACTCTGTTGGATAAATTGGGGAATTGTTGCATCGACAAACATTGTGACCCATCCTTCATGAGCCAACCGTGTTCAGTGAAGTCACCATTTCCATTTGACAAAGCCAACAAGCATTGTTTTCAGCCTTTATAACATGGAGTTCCTTTGTTTTCCTGTTCATCTCACGTCCCAAATAAAGCCCCATGTGACCCTGGGAGCCAACAATGGCTCACTTTGACAAAGGGAATAAGGATACGTCTGTTTGGTGATGCACCACCAAGCCGTCCTCTCAGGTGGGGAGGGACAATGGTACCAGAGCCGCCTGTGAATGCAAAACATGTGATGTGACTGAAGATTTATATAAGGGCCCCAAACAAGGCAGTTCAGACATCCTGGATCCTGAATCCTTCACAAACTGGACCAGCAGCCAACATGAGATTTCTGGTGCCGCTTTCTGTCGTCCTTGCTGTGGCAGCGTTTCACTCTGGTGAGAGTCAGAGATATTGGGAAAAAAAACAATCCTCCAAAAACATTTAACGTTAGATGTCTGTTTTTTTTTGTTGTTTTTTTTACAGGAACCTAAGTAAAATGAAGTTAGCTTACTAGCTTCTCTTTAGATGCACAAACAGGCTTTTCTTTGCTGATTTCCAATTTTACATTATGTCTGAGCTTCTCAATTCTGTGTCTTAAACTGTTGAATCACATAAAGAATATGTAAGTATTCTTTATGTGATACAAAAGAATATTTGTATCACGTATTTTGCAGCTTCTTGAATGAAGGTGATTTGCATCCAGTGGACAGTAAAGAAATTACAGACTTATTCAGACTTAAGTCTAAAAGCATAAATCTTTAGTCTTTTTTTAAAAAGTGCATCAAACATCATGCTGCTGGGTCTTTCCTTTCTAAACTGGAACTTGTAGTAGTTCTTAGATTTGATGCATGAACTGTGTCTCAGAAATTACATTTTTGGTTTGTAAAAATAAAATGATTTTTCACCATTTTACATATTTATCATTGCTTCTAGCCCTCTCAGCATCTCTGGAGTCGGCAGAGAAAGAGGAAGAAGTTACTCAGTATGGTGAGTAGAAGTTTATTCATAAAAACAGGAATGATGGACAATGTCACAAGCTGACAGAAATGCCTTAATCATATTTTTTCTATGCAGATGGGCTGACTCAGCTGCAGAAAATAGGTAATATACCAACTGCTTTTTTTTCTTTTCAGAATAATAATTTTGACAGATTTCAAAAATCTGGATTCATCCCAAAATTATTAATTCCTAAATTTGAATCTAATCTTGGTATTTTTGGTGTCTCTTTGTCAGAATGTTGACATTTACTGTCTTTTCTTACTTGCATGGCTTCGTTCTCTCAGACCAGATGGAGTTTGATGCTGCTCAAAAAGCTGAAGCAGCGCAAATGAACAGTAAGTTTAAATCTGACAATAAAATGGTTGAAAAAGAAGCAGATATGTAAAAATGTAACTGTTTTTTTTGGTTTGGTTTTGTTTTTTCAAGTTACAGAGGAGCAGAGTGAAGATAGCCACTATCTTGGTAAGAATAAAACAAGAAATCATGTTTTCCCACGAATAATTCCAGCTGATTATTTGGTAAAAGCAGCCTTTTAACTTCACAGAGGCTGTTAAAGATGGATCTGGTGAGTTCTAGTCCTTTACACAATAATTTATGTTCACCCACATAAAGCTAAAGTTCCCTTTTTAAATGTTTTAACAGTAGAGGAACATGATGGAGATGAAGCTGAAGATGAAAGCAAAGGTTTGTGAATAACATGTCACATTCAATGTTTTAAAGATTTTAAAGATTACCATGGAAATACATGTTTTCTTATTTTTTATACCAGTATTAACTTTTGTCCTGACAATACTTAACATTTCTTAATTGTATCCATTGTAACCTACTTAGTTTTTCTCCCACCTTCTTATATTTGCACATTAGATTTTTACAAACCCCAGAGCATCAAAAATGATCAGCAGCAATCGATTCTGATCAGTTTTGAAAGACACAAAAATAATCACTTGAAGATTGGTTTGCATATTTAGAGATTTGGTTAAGGAGATATCGAAAAAGAAAAGAAATTGTGCAATTTGCAGTTAACAACCAAAGTTATACAAAAGTAAAATTTATAAAATAAGCAAAAAACAAGCAAAAATTGTTAAGGGATCAAGAAGGCTTAGCCGTGTTTAATGTTGTCTAACTATACCACTGTTTTCCTGCAGAGGGCGCAGCAGATTCCAATGGTGCCCCCGAGGAAGGTGACGCAGGTTTGTAGTTTAGCCTCTAGATGGCAATAAAACACAACTTTAAAAAGTGATGTTGAAACAGTGAGTTAAGTCTAAATAGCTGCATTTATGTCCCTTTTTCAGAGTCAGAGTCAGAGTCCTCTGAGGACACAAAGGGTGAGTGTGGAAAAAAACAAAACAATTCAAGGATTAATTTCTGCTTTCCTGATAATGCTTATGTTTATGGGGTTTTTTATCAGGAAGGCAAAGGAGAGGTGAGGTTTTTGTGCTGCTATTTTTCTTTTCAAAATTAATTCATTAATCGTAAGAATAATACATCTTCCAAATAAAAATCTTTTTCTAGAATACCCAGAGACATCGACACTCAACTGTGTGGTACGTGAAGACAGAGACAATCCCTTACGAGGCCCACTACCTGATTTAAAAACTGTTTTTTCTCTTTCCCCTTGCAGCTGAAGGGAACACCCAAGAACGAGGTGAAAAACTTAAGTAACAATTTAATATAATATTGCACATATACGGCATAGGTATTTATAACTGCTCAGATTCAGACAGTAAAAGCTCAGATCAGAAATAGTGTTTAACATTCTTTGAGGCCGACTCAAAACTACCTGCAGAGGTGAGATGTGGTGAAATGTTTGGAGTGAGCCGCTGAAGTTTAAATTGTGGGTTATGCAATAAACCAGACAGAGAAAAACAGAGCCGGTCACAACCAGTCTGGGCTTGACTTTTTAAAATAGTGTCACAAACTTTTATTGTGGAATAAAGTCTGCCATAAAAACAAAAAGAAGGTTTGACCACTTTAGACTGCACACCCCCCAAAAAAGCTGTTGTTTACTTAAAGGTGTAATCATGTCACCACAGATACGAGCTCCTTTGACCTCAAAAAAATAAGATGTTTATTTTGACATAGTTCTCTTAGTGTGTGAGTAAATCTGGGACATGAATCCAGGACACTCAGAGGCATCTGTCCCCAGGTACTTACTGTGCTTGATTTATACTGTTTCATCTGCCTCTGGTTATTTTAGGAACAAGGATCTTCTGAAAAATGTTGGGGAAATAAACTGATTTTGGTTTAGGTTTGCTTTCAGAACAATGAGGGAATTATTAGACGTGGTTAGAAACTCATTTTGCAGCAAACCCAAACTGGCAGGGAATATTGCAGACCAAAAGCCGCCACTTTCAGAGAGAAACATTGCTGCAGTCATAACTCATCTTCCTCCCTCTGGAGTTGCGAGACATAAAAACCCAGGAGGGGTGTGATTCATTAACCCGAAGCCATGGAAAACTACTGCATTGTGGTGTTTTTAAAAGCTGGCATAAAGGAATTCTGTCTGTTCCTGCTTCACAGATGTATGACTGAGAAATCCCTGCAACACGTGGGCCCCAGCGCTTACTCATCGCCACCCCGGAGCTGCACCCAGCTTTCCATCAATAAAAGGGAAAACAATCCCACCTATCCTTTTGTTTTCCTTCAGTCACAGGCCAAAACAGGGAAGCTTTGATTTACAAGAGTTTCTGAAATGAAGAGTTTCAGACAGAGTATTTTTACCATTTTTATTGATTTTTCCATCCACAATTGTGGAGCAAAATAATGATGTGCATTTTAAAATAAAAAATAATCTTTGGTACCTAAAAAAAAGAAATAAAAATAAGGCAACTACAGCATCTATAGGTTTGAAATGCATTTAGTATTGCAGTCAAGTGACCACATGCAACACACTGTATATTTGCCCCCATTCTGAAGAAAACAGGCCAACTCTGTGCCAATCGAATCAGTTCACTTCCAGTTTTAAAACTTGTGTAGCTAAAGTATCCTAACTGTCTCAGAAGGTGCAAACGGTACAGAAAACATACTGAAAGTAGCAATTACAAGGTGATCTAGAAAATACAAGGCTAAAGCAGGCCTAAAGCATTAACCATCAAGGATGATGCAATCAAGTTTCAACAGGAGACTTAAGGACTCGTTTGGGAATACATTATACGCGCTGGTGGACATTCTGTTACATCCTAAAACTGAGGTGAACAATTTCAGGCTGTTTGTGCACGTGGCTTTGTTTTCTTTTGTTAAAGAAATTACCCTTTAATGCATACAGTATTTTCCATATTAATCTGCAAGTGGTCATCCAGTGTATACAATTGCATCTTACACTGTAATGGAGTCTGGAGAATAAACTATTTTAACCAACTTCAGCTGAACTTGTTTTTGATTATTTTATGAGAACAAATGCAACGTACGGATTCAGGGCATATAACAAAGTCAGATGCAAAATATGAAAATTATTAAATACTCTGGAGTAAAGAGACATACAGCAATGCATCTTGTTTTCAAATCCTAAAGTACAGCTCTTGCATCTACATTACTTTCAGCATGTGTTACACTTTAAATTACAGGTGTGATAGGTTTATTACTGCATTTCCAATACTGTCAAAACAAAAAAAAACACAAAAAAAAAACACAAGATGGTTGTATTTACATCACTGGAAAAGTAAAAAAAGAAAATTAAAAAGCATCAAGAATTTACAGAAATAATGAGATATGAAAAAGATTTCTCCCAATGAAGATCCGAAAGAAACAAATAGTAAAAGCTAAGTTGAATATGAACCACAGGCACATATCGTAAGTCCTTTTCAAACGTTTTTCCTTTCGTTGTCGTCGGCCTGACGTAAGCGATATTTAAATCCGAAAGATGCCGTAGATGAAGATGGCCATGATGGCAGCGCTGATCAGGCCGGAGATGGGAACAGTCACAAACCACGCCATGAAGATGTTTCTGAACAGGCGCCAGTCCACAGCCTTCCTCGAACGCAGCCATCCCACTGCCACCACCGACCCCACCTGGAAGCAAAGCGGTCGTTAATCTCTTGGATGCGTCATTTTGTAAAACTTTGCCTTGCAAATGTTTTAACCCTCCATAAGTAGAAAGAAAAATGGATGGTTGTGTGCATTTGCATTCTGCCATCACCTTTTACTGCAATTATTGTTGCAAAAATGGCATCTAAGGTTCAGACAGGACAGAGTTCATTTGTGGAAATGAATTTTGAAGTCTCTCCAAACACTTTCAATAAGACTTCAAATACATGTCGGTAAGTCACACAACACATTAAAGTTTTATTATTATAATGTGATAAAGTCTAAAGACTATGAACACTTGTAAGGCATCACATTACTCAGGAGGAACTTTGTCCATATTTGGACCAAGTGGCAGACTGCTTACTTTAGACTCCGTCACACTAAACAGCCTCCCTATGTCTCAGTCAAATTCACAGACCACAGAGTTTGACTGGCCTACCTTGCAATGGGTGGTTGAGACAGGCAGGCCAATGTTAGAAGCAACCACGACAGTCAGGGCTGAGGCCAACTCAATGCTGAAACCACTGTAGGAAAAAAAAAAGAAAAGAAAAACACTCAGGATTTAAGAGAATGTGTCTGAGTGGCCTGCTAAATCCAGAACTCAGTAATGTCTGGAGAGGATGTGGTTTTAGGGGGTGATGTCTGCTTTCTGTACCTTGAAGGTGTGATGGGGGTGAGGTCTTTGCCCATAGTCTGGATCACCCTGCGACCCCACACCCACAGGCCAATGCAGATGCCAGCGCCGCCGTACAGCAGAAGCCAAATGGGTGTCGGTGCGTTAGAGGTCACGCTGCTCGTTGTGTAAACCAACCACAAAGCTACCAAAGGTCCAATGGCATTGCTGCAGAGGAAGCAGAGAGGTCATTCGCACACTGGACGAAGAGTTAGGGCAAGTTAAAATGTCACCAGCAACCTGTTTTTATCTTATCAGTACAACATGACCTGCGCTGTACAGAGTCCTTACCTCACGTCGTTTCCACCATGGGCGAAAGATCCGAAGCAAGCTGTGAGGATTTGGAGGAACTGAAACAGAGTGGAGACTTCAGGCTTGTCTTCTTCATGCCTGTCATCCAGAGAGCTATGGCTGCTGCCTGCATCCTCATTTCCTATCTCTAGTGTCACGTCGCCTTCGCCCAGACCTTCAGGAGTTGTGTTCTCTGCTACAGCGTTGCAGTAGCTGGTGTAACTGTCCATGCGCACACGCTTCTTTTCCTGACCGCCGGACCCCGGGACCTTGTCGCCGTCTTCACCGATGCGAGGGTCCGCCTCTTTGTGCCTGAAGTCACCGTGTAGGCCGATGATAGCCATAGTGTATGAGGTGTAGCTGTTGTTCCTTCGGATAGGCCGGTCACCCGGTTCGCCCATGCAGTCGCCAACCTTGGCCAGGTGGAGTTTGTGCAGGAGGTCTTTGTAGAGGCCAGAGTCCTTGTGGACCGTGTGGTACTGACTGTAACCATTGCTGGGGATCTGAGCCGGTCTGTTGTTGAACTGAGCTTGGTTATTGAAGTGGACCTGGCTAGCATTTGCAGAGCCGTTACTGTGCTGGTTGTTGAGCTGGAGCTGGTCGTTTGTTTGAGGAGGTTTTGGTGCTGCACACACACACACACACAAAATATATATATAGATAAAGTGTCTTATTCATTGCAAAAACAAAATCTTACCAAGTATTTCTGGTCTAGTTTTCAGTGCAAATATCTTAGTACACTTGAAATAAGACAAAATTAACTTAAATTTTCAGCAAGATAGCTTGTTTTAAGTCAGTACTTCCTAAATATTGATGGAAAAGTATTAGCTACTAGTGAAATAATCTGCCAGTGGAACAAAACATTTTTCAAACATCGTAGCTTAAAATATGGGAAGAATGTGTTGTATTTGTCCATCAATGTTAATTATTGACTTAAAGTTCCTGTATCATGCTGAAAAGTTACTTGTAAGTTAATTGTCTTATTTCAAGTGGACTAAGATATTTGCACCATAAACTAGGCCCAAAATACTTAGATTTTGTGTTTTTGCAGTGTTTGATTTATTTCACAGAAGTGCCCCATTGCATTAAATTTACTTCCATTTTGGTCAGAATTTAATTTGAATGTCATAAATCTTAGAAATCCACCAAATAAAATTGGTTGGTAATCTAAATCTGAATGTTTTAATGAAAAGACGACACCTAATTGCAACTAGGTCATAAAAACAGTCTTTGAAGCTGGTGCCATAAATGAGGATTGACTCAGTGTTGTCTATTTTTAGTATCAGTGTTCATATCTGATAAAAAGAAAACATGAAGACTAACAAACACCAGAGATTAGGGCTAGGCAATAAATCAATAATATATACTGCAATAAACACTTGATCAATATCAAGATAATACAGCCATATTTTGGGAAATGTAGGCAGAGGAAAGGATTCAGCCGCTCAACCTCTCACCCAGTTAAGCAAGATTGGTTCTAGGAAATCAACATGTTGGTTACGTTAGGTACATGCTGAGAAACCTGTGCAGCAGCAGTTTAAGGTTTCATCATTGTGACTCATAACAGCTCAAAAATTATGAAAAAACTGAAGCGAAAACTGATTAAAAAAAAAAAAAAAGAAGGAAACATCCCAGGTTGGCAATAATTTAATTTAAAACAAAACTATAGTATAGACCTCTATGAAGCACCTATATTGTGAGAAGCATTTTTAGACATACAGTCCAGCACTGGCAGAAATTAAAAGCTCTAAATCATTATCTCTTACCATTCGTATTGCAGTCATCTGTGTCATCACAATCCCCGATGTTAAAAGCAACCTTGCGCTCCTTATTAGTTTCCCCCTCCTCAGACTCTCCAATGTCAAACGCCACCCTCCGCTCCTCAGGGACCAGCTGAGGTTCAGAGGAGTTTTGAGTGACAGCTGGCACAGCAGGTGTAGATGTCTCCTTGGCAGTCTGCTTCAGGATGGGACAGTGGGCCTCTTTGAGCTCTCTCTTTTCCATCAGGGGGCTCTCTGAGGGGCTGGAAGACTTGATATCTCCTGGCAGGAGAGAGATCAAGGTGAGACCGTACAAGTACACCAACCAGCTGAGATACCCAAACAGAGCCGCTATTTTCCTTCTGCCTAATCTGTGAGATTCCGTAAGACTTGTGTAGTTACAAAGTCAAAGGACTATTGTCCTACAAATGTAACGTTACCCAAGTTTAAAGGTGAGCCTCTGTTCACAGGATCAGATAAATGGATTAAATGGACCATATTTACATTACTGCAAAGAGGTTACCTAATCACAGAACAGTAAACACAACATGAGGCTCACATGAACTGACATTTCGTGCTTCCAAGAAGACCAGAAATTCCACTTAATGTTTTCTGTAGTAAACACGCTGGAGTAAGCCGACCAGGAAGTAACCTTACACTATTCAGAAACCTCAAGGTCAGAGCTGCAGTCACCTCCCACGTTTTTGTTTTTTAACCCAGCCATGTGAACATCTTAAGTCAACCCAGGCTTATTTTAGTCAGAGTTAAAGACCAATTAGAGGATCACTTTGACCCAATTAAAAGACTTGTAAGGTGGCGCTCATCCAGAAACGGCGCATTATCAGGTAAACTCAATGATCCACAAGACCTACATAACTACTTTAAACCTTTTGAGAGCCTTGTGTTGTCACATCTTTTGAAGTCATGTGACGAAGAAGGACACGACCAAATCAGTGTACAGAGAATAAAAGCTCTGTTTAGGATTTAAAGAGGTTAACAAAATGTTCTGCCCTAAAACCAGAACTCTTGATTTATTGGAAGGGGGAGAAAAAAATTAATCCAGGATTAAGGGGCATAAATAGGTGACAATACTGTCCGGTGACTCATCTCTGTGAATCCACGGGTAAAATATATCCCTTAGATCCATTTGGATTATGCGAGCTCTCAACGTGACTAAGCTGGAGTTAAATGAGAACCAATTGTTCACTGGCCTCAAAAGTCTCTTCAGAAATCAAACACACACAAAAAAGAAAACAGAACTTGGACTTACGTTCAATCTTCTTCTTGAGGCGAGGGCAGACAATAAACCAGACCACAATGGCAGTCAGCAGAGCACAGGCCAATGAGATGAGCAGGATGCCCCACCAAGGGACTTTGGTAATTCCCAGCTCTGAGAGATCACCAGGGTCCACACAAAGAAACACCAGAAAGGCAAATAGAAACAGAACATTTTATAAGACAAGGCAGCAGAGGCTACCTTTATGAAAGAATAAAACTCAACATAAACCATGGATTACAGGAGACATTTTAAACCTGAGACGCAAGACCAGTAATCTTGTGTCTTATAGGAGCAGCACATGCATTATCACTTGACTGCACTGCATCACTATGGCACATGGTTATTAATGGAAAGCACATGTACCCCCATATGCGAACGCTTACATAACACCCAACAGGTGAGTGCACAAATGTCAACATGACTCCTAAGAGCCCAGCCAACAAATGCACACGGACGAGTTCCTCAAAAGGGAAAAAAAAAGTAGAAAAAGGGAAGCGGGTGAAATTGCACACTGCAACTTTTCACCGTAGTGGGGGTAACCTCCTGCCAAGACTGCAGCAAAACTGGTGCAGCACAGTTCAAGCACCTTATTTGAATTTCCCAGAGGAGGAAGCCATCTTTGTCTAGCAAAGAGTTGGCGTTGGCAGTGATTACCTGTGAACAGAAAGTAAAGACTACAAAACAAACACCTGACACTTGCTCTGTTAAGGTGACCTTGAGTGTGCATATTTAAGTTGTTTTGGTATTGCAAGATAAACAAAAGGAAATGAGGTTTCCTTTTGTTGTTTTGGCAGTGCAAGATAAACAAAAGGAAATGAGGGTCAAAGATACATAAAAAAAAAAAAGATTTATCCACTGCCATGTTAATTTGAGGGCAGAGTTCACAGTGACAGCACGCTCTCCTCACTGAGTCACACTGCAACACAAGACTGCAGCACCACACTGATGATTGTTCAGTTACGCAATGTTAGCACACTCCCCTCAGGACGGGAACAAGACGACGACGAGGCTCCAGTAGTTCAGCTCCCTTATGGGGAGGTGTGTACACTTATGTGTGAGGAGACAGTAAAATTAAGTGAAGTTACGTCTACTACACTGGTTACCACTTCCACATAAAAGAAAAGAGCATATTAAACAGGAAGTGAAATTTAACCATGTCTGTGTCAAAACCTTTCCCTGGAACCTCAGTACTCTGTGGTCTACAGAGCACAACGACATGGTCTGTTTTCCCTCCCCTGGTGCCACATGTGCAAGTTAACACCCACTTCAAAAACAGAGGACTGCTAAAACTTCCCCTTTATGACTCACTCACATATAAAGTTTTTAGTTGTTCAATTATATATTTAACTCAGACCCAAGGAGCTCGTTTTTTGATTGGAGTTAAAGCATTGTATTCTAAATGAAGTCGGTGTGCAGTGTTAACCACAGGCTTCTTAGATGTGTCAACTTTTAGAAAGTCAATTAAAAAAAACAAAAAAAAAAAACAACTTTCCCTCATTTCCCCCCTCAAGATTTAAAGTAATAAAGAAGTGCCAGTGACTGGCTCTATAAAGAAGCCTCAATGCTCTTCCCCAGTGCACACAGTCCTTCATGTATTAGATGAATCTTTGCTCCAACACAATTGATTTAAATGATTTCATCACATCCTCAGCATGCAGAAGCATGTTAATCAGTCATTTAAGTCATCTAAAACACATAGGGCAATGAGTTGTGAAGATCAGGCTTAAGAACTCCTGTCATCTCACCCAGTCTACCAGCTTTCATTGTGTACTGCTAGTCAGCTGGATGAACAAAATACTTATTTCCCCTTGCTTACAAGAAGGGGAAAAAAACGTATTCCAGGTCACAAAAACCAAAGGCAGTCAAGATGTAGAAGCAAAAGGACACCCACCCGTTACTCTAACTGCCTTAATGTGACTAGAAAATCACAGTAGGGAATCTACAAGTGTCTAAAATCTAAATCTTTAAAAGCAATTAGACCCTTGTATCTTTGTTTGGAGTGTGTTTTGTGCAAATCAAAGACCAAAAATGTCTAAGAAAAGTTTAAAAAAAAAGTTAAAAAAAAAAAAGTTAAAAAAAAAAAAAAAAAAATCAGGTAATTTGTTTAGGGAAATTTGATGTTTGCATCAGTTGGAAGTTTGCCCTAACACTAATGCTTGTGTGACATTTGCTTTAGCACTATGAACAAATCTTTGTACAGGCAGATCATTTGATGCTGGACAAGACTGCAGTAGCGCTAAAGCAGTTGAGTGATTTATAAGGGGAGAAGACCTCAGGTAACATGAGACATCCATCTGTAATGGATAATCAGCTGAAATTTAAAGTCCTGGCTTCATACTGCATTCAGTTTTCCATTTGACAACATACGCTCTCTCTCATATGGCTGTTTATAAACTGAGTGCAGGAATATGCTGCAGACAGCCCGGTTTTCATTCACTCCACTGTGCTAACATGTTGATTCAGGGAGTCGAGTCTTGTTGCAGGACACGCTGTACTCTGGTAGTTGCAGATACTGATGCAGCTGCTGCACTAAAGCACACAGATCAGCAAAAGTAAGAGTTTGCCTTATTCCAGAGTAGAGCAGATTACAAAAGACTTGCTACTTGATTAGAGTTATATAATTATCTGATTTCTAAAGATATCCCATTTAGCTGTAATATATGCTTTCTTCACAAAAGATTATTCTTGTTCATGTTGTGACTGTCTATAATAATGTATGAATGCCTAATGTGAATCTAGCCACTGTTTGTAATCCTCATCTAATGTGATTAACACGGGGCAGCTTGTTAAGATCTCTAAGGGAAGTCTCACACCTTTTCATGCAAGGTATGCATTTACTGGTCCTCACGTATACTGTGGTGGGTTCCGATGGGAAGGACCTCACACAACTTTACAGAATATGTCTGTCTAAGCCAGGTTAGCTATGCTGGAAGTGCAAGTGATCTCCTCTGAATGCGCCGATGTGCATGCACATCTGCACACCAAATGTGGTCAAACTCTGGCCTGTAGCCGCCATTTAAAGGCCCAGGCCAGCTAACATCTTGAACTTTTTGGCCCTGCAGAGAGAAGAAAACAAAAGGAGCAAAAGCACCTCATTTAATAAAATGCTTCCAGAAGGTCAAGACAACTAACAATTATCAAGAACATTACCATAACAATAAGAGGCACAAGAAAAATCACAACCACTTCATCTTTACTTCTCTGAAGTCTGAAGATGCTCAGAGTTAATTCTAGTTTCCATTTCCTTGTTGTGCTCCACTCTTAAAACTTCATTCCAGCTATGACCCACACATAACCACAAACAAGAGGGCCTCAAAAACATGTTAAAATAAACACGCCTTCTGTGAAAGTGGTAAACAGTCTGGTTCTGCCTGGAATATATGCGTGGGCATCCGGCTGTCTGAGGGAGCCGTTTATTTTAGGTTTTGGCTGCTGGCAGTCACGCAGAGAAAAACGAGACAATGATACTCACCCGGCGCTCCAGTGTACATGATGGAGAACAGGTTGACCCCCATGGTCACGGCATAGAAGACAGGCAGGGCTTTCAGGCCGTTAGGCACAGGGTCTTTCTGTGGAACAGAAACAAAAGAATTCAAATTTACAGGTATTTAAACAGCTACAAGATCATAAATTTAATGTGATCCATTTGGACATGGAGACAGGACAGCACTTCCATGCTGTAAAACAAAAACATCCAGTTCCTAGCTTAGAAAAATCAACTGATTTGTAGCAATCTTCATACCTTTTGCAAGATGAACATGCGCACAAAGTAGAAAACCACAGCAGACATTATTCCAGACAGAAGGGGACTCAGGAACCAGGAAGCAACTGAAAACAAAAACTCTGATTTAACATCAAATGTGACTTTTTTTTCTTCTTACTTATTAACCAGTTCCAAAATCTAACATCCTTGGAAAATTGCTAAAGTTATTCAGCAAGTCAAATACAACTGTGGCAATTCAAGTGTCTTTTCAGGTCTGTCACACTCAACCAAATTCAAAATTTCTTGCAATATACAGAAGTTTTCATAACAGTTCCTATAGATTTTAACCTACCATCACAAAAGTCCAGCCAAGCCTCAAATATATACATTTTAATAGTTTATAGCATAACGGTAACATTCCCATTGTAACTGCATAAAGATTAAATGGATTGTTTTCTCCTGAAACCATGGCATTAAAAATAAATTAATTCCAGCTTTTCCTGAATTGCTTGGAGAACATGTAAATCATACTGTTATTTATTCTCTTCGTGTCTACAGTTTACACATTATGTGCATTTACATAAGATATTTGAAGCGTAAATGCAGGTTATAGTAAATTGAGAGCAAATAAAATGTCTTCCTTACCTATACGAAGAAGTTCAAGCCACTTGACTCCTTGCTGACCTTTGGCAACCAACGAAAAGCCAATTGTAGCACCAACAATGCAGTGTGTTCCAGAAATGGGGAGCTTAAGGAAAGAGGCAGCCAGCTGCCATACAGCAGAACCTATAGAAAAAGAAAGAAAAGAGATTAAAGGACAAATAAAAAAAAATCAACTACTTTTAAGCTCTATATGCTTTATTCTCTCAAAAGTGAATTTTAAACTATGTACCGGTTACTTACCAACCATGGCACTGACAGATCCAGCCATCAGCACATGCTCAGAGCCATTGTACATGCCCACGTCGATGATACCCTTGCGGATGGTTTCACTCACTTTTGCCCCGAGAAGGACAGAACCCAGAGTCTCAAACACAGTAGCCAGAATGCAGGCCTGTCGCAGGGTCACAACCCCAGATCCAACAGCTGTGCCAAATGAGTTTGCCACATCATTCGCACCCACGGAAAAGGCCAAGACGAATGCGATGATGAAGCCAACGATCAGCAGCCACATGTAGTCTGTCATAGCAGTGTCTGTCATTGCTGCTGCAGTAGTAGCCAAAATAACTGCAGCTGTAGTTGGTGAAACCATGATTGTAGACGGTATTGGAATTACTTCACAATTTTAAGGGAAATGAATGTAAAAAAACTATTTCGACAAGGCTACTTTTAAACAGCAGTCAATAAATTCAAGAGGTATTATGTAAATAATAATAATAAATAAATAGCTTTTCTATAAGCAGAGTTACTGAGATTCAGAAGTGCAAATTTGTAAAAATCTGGGACTGACCAGAAATTAATTAAAGTAAACTAGAGGTATAACAGAAGATTTATTGCTATCCAGTAATTAAACTAGATTTTTTGCTGTTGTTGTGGTGCTTGGTTATCAAGCAGAGGGTGCAACCAGCCATTGTGCAACTGTGACTGCAGGTAGGCAGGGGAACATTCTGAAAAGAGAAAACAGAAGAAAAAAAGACCTTTAATATCTATGGACAGTCACCAAAACAATTAAATTGACAAAAGCCTCTTTTTACGTGGCATATGACGGCATGAAAATCCAGAAGCCACTGCCTATACCGGAAGATCGTCAGCTGCGTGCTTTCCAGAAAGCTAAAAGGGAAGCCATATTGAGGAAATGGCGCACGAAGAGTCTCCCATCAATAACGACCTTTGGTATATCTCGGTCGATACAAACATTTTGTTTACAGCTGCCTGATCAGAGGAATCGCATTTATTAAAGAAGTGTGGAGATAAAAGGCTTTTATCTTAAGTGGAGGCACGATTTTACTACGTGTGCACGTGTCGTCACTCATTCAACACGAGCTCCTTCTGTACGTGCGGCTCAGACTGTCTAGACAACAGAGAAGCAATGAGATACAGTGTAGTCTTTAATTCGTCTTTGTGACCGCCATACTCGCTGTTTTATAAGTTAAGTTTGTCGAGTTTTTTCGTACGAGGGGGATGCAACCGGATGCGAGTCGGTAGACTCCTCCAGTTGCAGATGCGGTACCTTCATCGTCTAAGTGGATCTTCTGCGTCTTGACCCAGTTTAGTTTTCATCCAATAAATAGAACGTTTTAATGTATATTAATAATGTTGATGTCAAGGACGGCCACCTTTTTCTAAACAAAAAAAATTTCGCTTTTAAGACAATGTATGTAATAGGTACACGCCCCATATCCTATTTTTGGCAACAACTGTAATTTAGTTAAAGCTTAGGAAATATTTAGTTCGCAATAAGTGAATCAGTTTACTATTCACAGCTCACTTGATGTTTGTGATGACAACATTGTTCGAGCTGCCATTAGCTATAGGCTAACATCGGCAGCTGTTATACAGCCTTAAAATACAGCACCATGCCTCTAAACCAAAAAAGAGGGCTCAAAGTGCTGACGAGGATATTAAAGTTGTAAACTTACCACACGTTACGACAGTCGGTCCAGAAGAAAATACTTCCTTTTAGCCGGTAAGCTAATTAGCGCGCGCGCGCTCACAAACGGTTCTCTGCGATAGCGCGCGCTAAATAAAGGAAAATTAAAAGGATTACAAAAATATCCCTTCAAAAGCTGTCTACACTAAAAATAAAGAAATGATTGCGTCAAAAAGATATATCTACGACAACAACTATATCGGAAATAAGAACGCTTTTAAAGTTCCAGAAAGGTCTCCGTTTGAATGGAGGCTTCTCTACCGCATGTATGAAACTTGCTCGTGCCGGTTCTGCGAGACAACGGGAGTTCCTTTTTTTATTGGATACACCCTTCAGGAAACCCCGCCCCTTCCAGCTCCTCCTTCACGTGATCGGCGCATGTCGCCCTCCCATCCCCCGGTAAAGGAGTCCATTCTTCTGATGCAACACAAACAGGGATGGGTCGGATTTCTTGGGAAAGGTTGTTTTTTGTTTTTTTTTTGAAAAGTAAACTACGATCATACCATACTGTCAGACTTTACATTATTCTTACACGGAGTGGAGAAGTAATCGTATGAATATGAGTTTGCTCAGTTGTAGTCAATCAGAAATGCTTTACTGTACACTACGCGCTTTATTTAGGCTTTTTCACTTGGGAGTCTCAAATTCTGATGTGTAAGAAAATATCTGGTATGTACATGAGCAATAGTAGCCACAACAGAAATAAATATGGTAACATGTCTGCATAACATGTTTTAATTTCTTAAATAAAAAAACGTTTTAAAGAGAAGTCACAAGCATTAAAAGACTTGAATCTGTGGTGGAGGTTTACCTTTCAGCAGGACAATAACCCCTAACATTTAATCAAAAATATAATCCAATGGTTTAGATCAAAGCATATTCATAAGCTATAATGGTGCACTGAAAGCATAGACCTACATCAAAATTGAGAATCAGGAAAACTGGAAAATTGATGTTCACAGAGGCTTTCCATCTAAAACTACCTGACCCAAGATATTTTAAAAGTAAGAATGGACAAAAATGCCAGTCTGTAAATGTAAAAGACTGGGAAATGCAGCAGAATAATTTCAATGCATTGCGAAATATGGTTCTACAAAGCAGCCTAAATTGGCTCAGAAGGCTTAAATATAGATACAAGCTACACTTTTCAATACTGTGGTTACAATTTACACACTGAATTAGATTTCCAATTAAATGCATTTTTAGATTCAAAAATCAATTACATTAATTCTAATTTGATCCCTGTTACTAAACAATGTAGTCAAGTTCAGTTTATTATTTTAAATGAAAACAAAAAGGGTTTTCTGTCTAATTAAACTCAGCAAGTTGCATCAAGACACTGACTTTGCAGCTATTCTTCTTCTGGAACAAGGATGTAGCAACAGCAGTCAATTTAGTTGAGTTAACTTTGCAGCAATACCTCAATCTGAGCCTAAATGTAGGGAGAGCAGAAAGAAAAACTCCCTCAGCAGAATCTGACTCTGTGTGAGCAGCCATCTGCTATGACTGACTGGACGTTTGAAAAGACAGATAAAAAGAACCAAAACCCACAATACACTGGTCCAACAGTGCTTTCAGTGTGAATGAGAAAGCAAAGAATTAATGGCAGCAAAAGAGTCTGTAGGAGCTTAATCTAAAAGGAACACAACTAAGCATATGAGCTCTGAGACAGTTGTAAATCAAAGAAAACAGAATGTTATAAACATAATTTAAAAAAACGTTTTATTTTTCTTTCATGTCATTGTTATCTGCCATTTTTGTTGGTCAGTTATGCAAAATCCCATTAATACACAACAGGAAAAAATTTGAAAAAAATATTACACAATAAAAATTAAGGAATAATAAAACATTATAGTAAAATAAGCAAACACATTTTAAGTAGATTAATTTGAAAGTTTTGCAATAGATTAGATTACAATAAAAAGGGATGAAATCATGTATGCCAAGAATGCTTATCTTTCTCTTATATGCTTTTGAATTAACTTTTCGTTAGCTAAAATCACTTTGGGACACTTTGTTTTTGTAAAGCACAATGAGAACCAGAATCTCCTTTGTTAATAATGGAATAAATAGCAATGTCACCCTAAATTGTTAAATGTTGCTACAGTACAGAACATATTAACAAAAGTAAATTTTATTGATATTGAACATATTCAGAGTCAGTGAGTAAGATTTTTGAGAGGCCCTATGCAGAATTTTGATTTGATAGCCAGTAATCCTCAAACCAGAAACTTCTAGCACCGAGAGTATAAAGTTTAAAATTGTTCACTATTTAACTTTAAACACAACTAGTCTAACAGTTAACTGAACAGCCATGAACTGATTCCTCAAAGAATGTGTTTTGCTTGACAAAAACATGAGTCACCACCTCAAATTATCCTTTAGATAAACAACACTTTGGGGTGTTGTAGAAGGTGTCAGTTACAGTGGTGGTTGGCAGACAGTGTTTGGTCAAAAATAGGGTCAGAAAAGAAGGAAAGAACAATCTTAATTGCATTTACTGATCTGAAATCATGGACTACTGTCAATTATTGTTTAGGTTTTATTTGGGAACAGTTACAAGTAGCTGGAAATATAACTCCAGAACAGAAAAGGGAAGAATAAACAATATGACTGGTGGTAAAAAATCTATTTCTTTTGATATACCTCTAAAAGGAGATGTATTTGTATGATCACATATAGCACAGATACTAGCTCATTAAAATTTCCAAATACATTTCAAACTAAACATCATTTTCAGGTCATATTTGCAATTTAGTAGCATTTAGAGTACGTTTCAAAGAATTTTTACTGATGATTATCTTCTAAAATCTTAATTCTGTATGAGAATTTAAACTTTTCTATAGGGGCCCTGTAAACCTTAGGGCCTAAGACAACTGTTAGGTGTGTTATACTTGGCTTGGCTTGTAGTATCTAAAATAAAGTAAATATATATATTCAATTGAAAAATAAATGAATCTGTTAGAGCGTAATAATACTTTGTTGAAACTCCTTTTAAGTTTTTCAGCCCATCTTTTTGAATTATTAGAATTTGAACATTTTGTGAAAGTTATCCAATTCCATTTGTGATGACATCTCTTGTAAGCAGTCGTCTTTAGGTGACCCCACAATGACTCTGTTAGACTTGGCTTTGGTCACTGGCGGGCCATTCCAAGACATTCATTTTCTTGTAGTTCATCCATTCTTTTTTTCTTTCTATTTTATAGCTGAGATGTTCTGATGGAAACTGCCTGCTATTTGAAGTTGCTCAGTATTTCATGCACTTTAACAAAAACAGTGACCACCAGTATGTGATAGAGCACGTTGCGGCCAACATTATGTTTTGTTTGGGTTTTGTCTTCTTTCGGTGATGTTTACTTCTGTTTCTGCACCAAACACCTTTTGCAAATCTGGACCAAGGATCTCACTTTGGTTCCTTCAGACCAGACCACATTGGTAGACCATATCTACCACATTGCTTTGGACAATGCTAAGTTTTTTGGGTTTTTTTAAAGCAAAGGATTCTCTCCCATCCCCCTTTATCTAAGTTTTGACATATGGAAATATATGATATTATTGACACTTGTTGAACATGAAAAGTTTGACAAGTATTAGAAATGTTAGAAATTCCGGCAGCTTCCACAGTTTTACTAAGTTTTATCTTTTTTATCCCTTTAATTTAGGAACAAAGTTTCAGTTTTGTTATTTACCCAGTATTTTTAGCATTCCCTTCTCAGTACTATGGTACATACTGTATTCATATTACTGTTTTTTGTGCTCTCCTCCAGACTGATACCTTTATATAGTGAGATAATTTTGATAATCTGTCACCTCTTCATGAACTATTTTGGTCAAATAAATAAATCCTACTAGAAAGTCTTGTTACAACAGTTGAACTTTATTTCAGCTTCCTATAAGATATGAAGATATAAACCCAGGAAGATTAATAAGACTAATAAGTAAATTTTAAAAATTCTCAAAATGTGTTTTCAACTAAGTATGTAGTAGTGTAAGATGTGCTGTGCACACTTCTCCAATCAGGTTGCTGCACCTTTTGTTTTTAAAAAATTAGTCTCTTAATTGATTTTTGTTATTTGCTTTTTGGTTGATTTGTTCAGCACATGGGTGTGATGAAAGATGAAATAAGTTTAGACATTTCTGTAGTCTGTTATTCAAATGCTAAAAGCATAAATTACTTTTTTATTTAATGCATGTTTTAGGTAATATTGTATTTTCTTCTTTGTTTTTAACACATTTCATAGAGAAATATGTTCAATAAAAAAATTTATGGTAAATAATTTTGACACTGCATTAAGCAAATGATATGTCCTTCCTGGAAATGTAATTCTTAGAATCAAAGTATTTTTTTTCTTCTGTTTTACCATGAACTGAAAAGTCTTCCTTGAATCTTCACGCAGGAAGTAGAATGTCTATCTGGGGGACAATCCCTGAAGAGCAGGTTTGAACACGTTACATCCAGACGGGGCTTTCTGCAAATTCACATAGACTTGAAAATCAAGGTCCAGTACAGAACACCTGAGAAACAAGACATAATATAGGGTGGGTTGATTATTGTGATGTTGGCAATGAAACACAATGTTCTCTGAGTCATACTGTAGTCATGTCAGCTGTTGTTCTGTCTTTGTCACATGTACGGCATATGCCAAATAATCCAAAGGTGTTTTAATGATATAAGAAGGAAATCATTAATTTTGTGCCTCTACACATAAAACTCTGGAGAACAGCCCATCACAGTCTGGTTTCCATAAAAATAGAAAAACAATGTCAGGACGAAACAAAACAGGAAAACAGTCTGAGCCGGTGATGTTGGGCCCATTACAGAAGACTTGTCACTCATTGAAGTGCATCCAGCTGGAAATGATAGCAACATTCACTCTAACAAAAGTTGTTTTCTTTGGTCACTGCTGGTTTATATATGGTCAACAGAGATGCATTATGTCACATAAAAGCATTGCTCAATAGGTAGAACAAAAGACACAGGACTGATTTATTGTCAATGGAACAAAGGGCCCTTTGTGTTTGAGTTGAACTATTTGTTTACTTTCCCCATTGTTTATTGACATCACACCTTTGGGGATCAGGGCAGCTTTATCTATGCAAAAGTAAGGGTTATAATTGTAATTGTTTCCAAGCACCGGAATGACAAGAATGGCGATAACACATGAACTCTCCAATGTAACTTTTACGGTTTTATAATGGCAATTTCCAGATCTTTGTCCACAATCTCTAAAGATATAATTTGTGTGTTCTTCAGCTCCCACCTTTCCTCAACGTAGCAATTAACCGATTTGAGAAACCTTCTTGTTTACCTTGACCGGAGGTCAGTGAGAAAAGCAGACTTTATAAAAACAAGGACAAACTCAAAACTGTGTTTCTTAACACTGACCTCACAGTCTTATGATGCTGAAATCCACCACAGCCTGAGTAACAAACACATGATCTCAAGCAACACTGTAGGGTCTAAATTCATTATTTTTCTGGTCACATGTTGTTTAGTGCAGTAGTGATTCTTTGGCAAAATGCATGTTGTGTTTTAATTTAACCTGATTGTTTGTTGCATGAAACGATGAAGAAAATTTTGTAAGGATGCTTTACAAAATCTTCATATCTCTTAAGCTTTTCAGCAGTTTTTCACATTATAAATTCAAGATTCAAATGCATTTGAAAACATACTATATAAAAAAGCAACTGAAGGTGTAGGATAATTGTGAAGAGAAAAGAAAATACTTAAAGACAAATTGGAAAAGTGTGTTGTACATTTAAGTTTGCCCCCCCTTTACTCTGATACACCTAATTAAAAACTAGTCACTTTCCAAGTAATCTTACTTATAAACAGAGTCCAATCTTGTGATGTTTCTTTTCACATGGTTATAGCATCATGCTTTGGGGAAGCTTTAACAGGATCAACAAAGTTGGTCAGAAATGATGGCAACATGGATGGCACAGCAATCCAGGAAAAAAAATAAAATAAAACTTGCTAGAGGCAGCAAAATAATTGAGTGGCCGAAGGTTTATCTTTCAGCAGGACAACAATGCTAAACACACAATGGGATGGCATAGATCAAAATAATAGTGGCAGTCATTTGTGACTCTCTATTGGTTCAGCATACAGTTATTATTGCTGAGTAAATTAATTAATTAAAATCTCAGAACTCCACACTTTATGACACCAAGTAGGTTCCTTACCCCAACTTTGTGAACCAGTTGCTTAAAACAAAGCATATTTGCATGTTTAGAATGGTCCATTCAAAGTCCAGACATAAAACCTATTAAGAATCTGTCGCAAGACTTAGCAATTGCTGTTCGCAAAGAAAATGTTCACCATCCAGCATGACAACAACCCTAAAGATATGGCCAGATGGCTTAGATCAAAGCATATTTTTGAAAAAGAATGGCCCAGTCAAAGTCCAGACTTAAAGCCAGCTGATAATCTTTGAAGATTAATATTTGAAAATACCCTCCATCCAGTCTGAGCAGGGCTACATTCTGAAGATGTAGGGAAAGAAATTTCATATGGCAAATTGGTAGAATAACTTTCCTTCAGTTATGCAATTATGTGCTTATGTAGGTCAAGTAGATAAAGTCCAAATAAGATACAGTGGACTTTGAAGTAACTAAAAAAAATGTAAAAAACAAAAACAAAATCCAACCCACACCCCTAAAAGGTATGAATACTTTTCATGGGACGGTAAATGCAGAATATAGAGCCAATCTCAGTTCTTGAGTGGGATCAAAGTAGTGTCACTCATATCAGACGAAATGAACTTTCTGGTGCAAGTTCTCTACATTGCAAATTCATTTTTAACTTTAGAAATGCTCTCTGACGAATCTCATTTACTGATTAAGTGAAACGGCGCCCCCTGGCGCATATTACGGTAACAACAATTGAATTATTTCTACTATCTTGCTGCTTTAGGTCAATTTTGATATGAACAAATTATTATTATTATTATTATTATTATTATTATTATTATTATTATTATTATTATTATTATTATTATTTATTTTTTTTTTTAATTTTTTTATTTTTTTACAAAAACTAAACACAAGGGTTTGAGTTTATACCTAGTCTTACATAAATAATGTATCCGAAAGTGAACTATATCTTTTGTAGGAATACTTTCAGTTTAGGTATAAAAGGAGTTAACATAGCTTGTTTATTAAATTGTAAATGAGAGGAGCTCCTTTAAATCTGATAAGGTTTTTATATTATTGGTACTCATGTTGAACAGGGGAAGTTAATTTGAGTATGGGACTTTGGGATGTTTGTAATTTTGCAATGGGGTCAGACAGAGTTGAGTCCCCTGGTCTCTATATCTGTTCCCTTCCACTGATGAGTCATGACTTGCAGAAATTACTTACTGGTATCCAGTATAATATTCTGTTTACCCTTGAAGGGAGTGTTGTTATGATTACTACAATTAGGGAGGCTCAGACACTACATTTTTGGTCAGTACAGCGAGATCCTTGAAAAAGTGTTCACGCCCATCTCACTTTTTCTTTTTTGACACGTTGCAACCACAAACATCTGTGTATTTTATCGGAACTATATGTGGTATACCAACTCAGAAGAGTATATGTTTGTTTTGTGAGAGGAGACAATACAACATTTCTTATTTTCTATGAAGAATCAGGCAAGTGTGTGGAATGCATTTGTCTTTCACTGCAAAATCAACTGGAAATATTTGGGGTATATCACTACTTTGCACTTTTAGAGACTGAAATGCGGCTTAGATGGAGAACATATTGCTCTTGCAACAGATTCTCAGTTGGATTTTATTTTTCTCAGTTCTGACAGAAAAATGATTTGATCTAAACCATCTTGCAGTATTCCCGGTCAATATGCTACTGCAGTCACTAAACAGATTTTCTTTCAGGATTTGTCTTCCCATCACTTCTGGTCACCTTCCTTGACTCTGCTGAAGAAAACCACACCCACGGCTTGATGCTGCTACATCTCTCACCAGATTCTCCCACCTGAGCTGTGGATCTGCACAGTTCCCATGTAAGCTCTTCTGCTCTCCAACTCCAAGAAGATTTGTAGTTGTGACTTGCTTTCTTCCATTTTTGGATGACAAAATGAACACAGCTCTGTGTTTTGTCAAAAATCTTTGTTGTATTGTTTTATAACTTAACCCTGCATCAAACTTCTCTGCAACTCTGTCTCAATGACCTATTTTTTTTAGTTGTCATGATGCTGGTTGTCACTAATAATCACTGACATTAGTACATAGCTGCCACCAAGTGGCATGGGGATACTAACTCATACTTAGAAACTTCATAAACTTAGAAACTACATTCTCTTAATTAATTTATTCTTCTTAAGGCACATACAAAATGTGTAATAAATGAAATTTAACGCACAACCCTTACAAACGTTTTTTTAAAATATATATATATAGATATTAAAAGAAATAAACATTTTCACAATATTTACTGTTAATGTATTAGCACAATTTGTTCTTTAAATGGTGATTTAGCCTTAATTGGGTATATAGCAAATACTTCATCATTCAAACTTAACATCCTAAGCAATCAATCAAGCAACAATATTTTACTAAAAGCACAAATGGAAGCTGAATCAATCACAACATAATGTTCCACCATATCAGTTTCAGGAGATAGTTGAGGAATGAAGTGACTGCGTCATGTGCTTTCTTAACTTAAGTGTTGTGTTCCTTCCCTGATCCATGACGTCTGATCTTACAGTTCGTCTTATTTATCCCCATTGACGCTGTTCAGCAGGGATCTGCGTCTCCCTACTCGCCTCTGCATGTTTGGACGCGTTTTCATAGCTTTAAAATGACGCGGATTTTGAAAGCAGGAAGGCGTGTGGTTAACATTTCATGTGTTTTATTTTTTTACCTTTAGTTTGATGTTTGTGTGTGACAGGAGTGTTTTTGATATTTATAAAAACACAGAACCGCTCCAATACGAAACGCAACACTTAACAGCCAACTAAAGGACGATTCTGTATTTTACGGCACGGATAGCTATGAGAACCCTAAATTATTCGTACTATTCGATTATATTTTTGTGCAATAGTATAAATGTTGGCTAAAGATTTTTTTGTTCGTTTGTTTTTTGAACTGTACCACTTGAGGGCGACTTTCACTTCCTCTTTAGATCTTGTCATTTCTGCTTTCCTATAACACCGATCCTGGATCAGGTTTTAAATTTCAGCTTTATTTATTTATTTATTTATTTATTTTTTTTAATAATGAGTGTTCGCAGGAAAACGTGGGACAAGCAACCTGATCCAGGTTCAGTCTGATGGGGAAAGCCTTCTTTTTAGGGAAGAAGCGGACATACATACATGCTGGCACTTAAGCGCCTGAAGCTTTGACAGGCATCCCTCTCGACCAATCAGAAATCCCATATACTGCTAACTTCCGCTTGGGAAGGCGGGCCTTAGGAGTGGGCGTGAAAGACACGAAAGGAAGAGGAGGTCAAATGAGATGGTAGAGTTTGGAAAGCGTGAGTCTGTCATAAGGCGAGATAACCAAGTTAATAGAGGTTTGGTGTGATCATATCATTTATGTTGCACATTTTTATGTTTCAGTTCGAATATAAGAGTGGCGTGATGGGTTTGGGTTCCTTTGTTTGAGGCGAAATAGTTAGTATTAAAGCCTGCTAGCTAATGCTAACGACACATGTAGCGTGTTCACACAGGGGTTGACAGCAAGAGTTACCAGAGCGAAGTTATGACTGCTGCTAACTAAAACCCTGCTTCTTTTTACACACAGAGGTTATCTATGGTGGTTCTTTTTGGGACGTCCGGTTTGTTTAAAAAGTTAGCTTGGTAACGTTGCTGCTGCATCGTCCTGCCATTGGTATTTATCTCTGGGACCTTGTGTCACGGTCACAGCCGTCAGTCATGTTTCACTCCGTGCCCCGACGTCCCATCTGCGAGATCGGAGTCAATACAATGCGGCTGCAGAGCAGCAGGTCTCTCGGGTGTACAGTGGAGGAGGGCATGGAGAAACTCCAGAGGTTCCCGATGCTGGGCAGGAACGTGGGCCTGCTGCTCTCTTGGCTTCAGAGAGCAGGTGTGGGCTCCAACAGGGCCTCGGGTCAGAAGAAAAAGAAGGGACTGCTGTCCATATTTGCTGACCACTGTGGCTTCGTGACCGGTCAAAGGCTCCGGCGGGCCTGCCAAGTGGGCGAGCTTTACTCCAACCTGTACTCCGAGCGGACCAGGTGGACCCTGGTTGGCAACATTTGGCGCAGATTTCAGAACAATCACGCCCCCACAGGGAAGCTTGTGGCGGCTCTGGCTGGGGTCTTCTTGTGGGAGAGTGAGAAGATACAAGATGAGGAGATCCGCAGGTGAGAACTGCTTGCACTTCACCCAGGGACAGAGATATTATCCTATTTTAGGAAACTAAAACAGTCACTTTGACAAAGAAATTGCCCTCTCGTTGCAAAATCTTCTAGCTAGACACATTAGTTTTAATGCATTTCCATGTATATTTTCAGAGCGTGATTACCTTCAGTAAAAATAGCATGGTATTTACATAAAATTATAAAATAATTTGTAACATGGCCAGCTTATTTTTATTCATAACAAAAAAGGCACCAATTCGCTACTAAGATGGTCTTTTATTTGAGGTCATTTGTACCCTTTGAGATTTCAATTGGAGATATAAAGGGCGTTATAAATGAAATTATTAATAATTTGCTAAAATTGAGAAATAAACATATTATTTAAGTATGTTGTATAGATTACAGTCATAGTTTTCAACTGTTTATTGTGCTGAATATAACAAGTATAACAAGTTGATAGTAACTCCTTAACTACTCCTTAACTAGCTGGACATAATATAAAAGTGTTATCCTCACTGATCAGTGTCTCCAATTGCAAAGGAGACCATTGAAGCAATATTTTGGAGGTTATTATGTTTCAAGTTCTTGCAGTCATGCTGTTTTTGCCAACAATATTGGCCTCTGGATGGACTTTTGCTGTCCACAGCTGATATAAATCAGCATTTACTGCAAGATGGTAAAGCTTGCAGTAATCTATGTCACTTTACGCAGCTACAGGAAACTAGTTACTCTAGCGTGTTCTCTGGCATTTCATTTTCTGGACTTTAATCCATAGGAACTGTATGACAGAAAGTACTAATTCTGTATTTATTATAACCTTAGTAAACATTGATACCTGTTACCGGCACATGCCTACTTGTAACCAATCGGTAACTGCAACCCTCAGTGAGTTGGATCAATTTCCCTGTGAGTTGTCGTGTGAGCTGTGACTTGAGTGCTAATCCAGTTTTGACACTGGCATTTCTTTAAAGATGTGGACTTGAGTTGGAAGCCATGGAAGCTGTGAAAAAGCTATGCACACCGTCTAGCAACATGGCCGGGCACCAGGAAGGTGACTGGGAAGTTGTGGTGGACAAGAAGGATATCAGAGTGTGGAAGAGGCAAATTTCCGACAGCCAGCTCTATGAATACAGAGGTCAGCACGGTTTCAATCTGACACCCAAGTTTATGATGTAAGTAGGACAACAATCTGAGTTATCATTTTTGTTCTTGTTTTTTCCTGCAGTATTGGGTTCCTACAACGATGTCACACCGAGACAGTTCTTCAATGTACAGGTAAACTCTCATTAATCTCATTATGTTCCACTTAGTCTGTGTCACATTTAGAAGAGCAGTGAACTGAAACTACTACTTGGAAGCTCATAGAAAAGAGATGGGTTTGGAAAAAATGTTTTGTAAGTCATAGGAATTTCCAAAAGTGCTTTTACGCTGTTTGATAGTCAAGTGAAGATAACCCTACAGATAAAAGTGCCCTAATTCAAAAATAAAAAGAGCTGTTTTACTCTTTACTTCCCTTGTATTAAGAATGATCTGTACTCAGTATAGGTAACACTTGTCTATATTTTACAAGTTTTAAGTGTTTTAGATTTGTTAGCTGTAGCTCATTTTAGTCCAGGTGCCAAGAAATCTAAATAATATTCCTTTGACACTGCTGAATAAAATATCAACTTCCACTTCTGCTGTTTTAATAATGTTGACTAAAAAGATAAAGTCCAGCTAAGATAATGTTTCTTACTGAAATGTCCTCAGAGTTTTAAAAGACAAAAAATTGGAACAAAAGTGCCTAGCGCCACCTCAGGGTAGTACGCTCTCATCCACTGGTGTTTTTTTTTTTCTTTTTTTTTTTTTTCTAATAGCTATGCATAGCATCAGAATCTAATGGAATTACACTTTACATGGCCTGATTGATCTGTGTAGATGTAAACACACTTAATTAGCATTTTCTTTTTCGCAACATTTTTAAAAATTCGCTCAAAATTTGTATCACAAGGTTATTGTAAACCATAAATGCTTGTTCTGTATTTACTTACACTTTTCCCCTTTCCCTCAGTTGGACACTGAGTACAGGAAGAAGTGGGATTCATTGGTCATCAAGCTTGAAGTGGTGGACAGGGACGCCAACACGGGCTCGGAAGTTGTGCACTGGGCGACACACTTTCCAGTAAGTTTGCTGCTTATCCTCCCTGCAATGTTTTATGTATAAGAAACAAAGAAATTACCGCAATTTTTCAGTTTTAGAAACAAAATTGTCTTTATTGTTCCTTCACAGTATCCGTTGTTTTCAAGAGACTATGTTTATGTGCGGCGGTATGATGTTGACGTGGAAAATAACATGATGGTCTTGGTATCCAGGTGGGGCTCATAAATATTTGCATCTAATTGCAAACTTGATTGGTATTTCGTACATTTACAGACATAAACCAAATGATATGTGTATCTCATAACTTGCTGTATGTTGTTTTTTTGTGTAGAGCTGTGCAGCATCCTAGAGTCCCAGAGTCTCAAGAATTTGTGAGGGTCCACTCATACCAGTCAAAGATGGTCATTCGTCCTCATAAGTCCTTTGATGAGGTTTGTAATCGGTTTTGAATTATTCAGCTATTTCAAGCTTATAAAAATGTGTGTTTTTAAAGTTTTGTATTGATTTGGCATTTTTCTTCACAGAACGGGTTTGATTACTTGCTGACCTACAGTGATGATCCACAGACGGTCTTTCCTCGTTACTGTGTGAGCTGGATGGTGTCAAGTGGTGAGCTCCTTTTCACTGCCCTAAACTTACAGTTTCTACATTTAACTCTTGTTAGCTGTATATAAACATTCAGTTAAAGTATATTTAATATACACACCGAGCTGAAATAACCACCTTCACTGTCTTGAAAAGTATATTTTAGGGGTTTCAAAAATTTATTATTTAGCAAATGTTTCTACACTCTTCTCTGTTCTGTTAGGTATAATAGGTCTGAATAAAGACTAATAGTTCACATATTAATCTTATTTTACTGCTAAAAATAATGTGCAGTGACAATTAATCTAATCTAATTAAGGTTATAACAAAGTGAGCTCTGAATCTTATGATCTTGACGTAACTAAATTGATATTGTGCCAAAAACATGACTGGGAACTCATCATTTTGTTGTTGAGCTGTAATCAACAACATAAAAACTAACATTATGTAGATATGGTAATTGTTACATGACTAAACAAGGTTAACCTGAAATCCCATTTTAGGATGCTGAACTATAATCAAACTGCTGTTACTAAACCATCTTGAGATTTTGTTTTTCTCAGAAGCTGAATAATATTTCAGAAAATTTTGGGAAATCCTGGAATTTTGAAATTGCAACTTTATAGGACCCCTGTTCATGTTTATTATCTATGTTGGAGAGTTTATTTTATTAATTTTTTTTTTGCGTTAGTTGCGTGTTTATCATATGTTCCTGAGTAAAATTGCTGGTGAACTCCCTGCCAGGTATGCCAGACTTTCTAGAGAAGCTCCATACTGCTGCCTTGCGGGCCAAGAACTTGGAGGTCAGGATTCACGACTACACCAGCGTCATCAAATCCAGCGAGTCCAACCGTCAGCCGAGCCAGGAGCGCCTAGGTGCTGAAAACACACACACTGGTGGTCCTGGTCACATCTACGCTTGAGACGGAAGTCGTCCAGGAGTCAACTCTGGCATGTTTTAATTTGCACTTGAGTCTGTTTGAAGTCCTCCAATGAAACCGTTAGGGTACTGCTACAAATGTTTGTCACCCCAAACACAACCACATGCAAGTCAATGGGGCCATAAGGACACCGGTGTCCTCATGACAGTTAAGGGGTTTGTAGTCCAACCTGCAGACACAGGTAGATGCCGTTATACTGTTTGTGAATGAGGCAGCCAGAATATGATGGATGGCATTACTATCCTTATGGAGACAAGGTGCAGACTGATGACGGCGGCACAGTTTTGGTATTCAGCCAATTCCGTGTGTCTCTCATCATGGTTTGGCAGTGGCGTGTCTTCTGTAACTATAAGATCCAGCCAACTTTCCTGTTTGTGAAGAGGCTTTTTCCAAAGCACTGTTTCTCTCTCTTTTCTTTTTTCAAAGCTCCATGGAAAGTCATGTGGTTTGTCTTGACTTTGATACAGGGAGGTGAATATGACTGAATCCTGGTGGACTTTATCAGTGAAATGCAAGGCCTTGACCCAATGAACCCACTGCCTGATGAAGAACTGTGGCCGCTGTGAGAAACGCTTCACAAGAGGTTCCCGCATTTCATGGATGAGGAGGTTGTAGTTCTTTTGCTGCACAATAGGGTCATTTTACTGGATAAAGGGTTGTATGTAAAAAAAAAAAAAAGTTTATTTTTTTTTTACATTTGAAAAAGAAAAACAGGAGTTTGTAGTCATCTCAGTGTTCAAAGCTGCCAGCCTTCTGGAGATATTTCAGTCTTTCAGCAGTATAGGCGTAGTGTCTTACAAAAACCGCATAAATCCTCATTAGAAAAGGTACTAAGTGTAGTGAGGAGGTTGTACAAAAACACAAACCAGTGCCCTGCGTAGACCGTGCCACATGACAACTTGTCTGGATGTACATTTAAGCTCTCATTTCAAATCCTGTTTTTTGCGTTTCTCTGTTTAGTTTGTTTTCAGTTTGTGAGTTACGTGGTTTTCTCCTTTAACGTAGATCTGGCACATTTATGGTTTTTATGTGCAAAAAGCTTCACAATACCTAACCCGAGTTTCAATTATACATTTTCTTTTTTATGCAGGTCCTACTGAAACGTCATAGTGTTCTCCATCGATGTTTATAATGAGCTGTATGCAGGGTCTCTAATGAATGTACAAAGTGAACCACATGATGTGGATTGAAACCTTGCCTAATTAAACTGTTTACAGCTTGTTAAACTGGCACCGACATGGTGTTTAACAAAGCCCTCCATGTTCTGCTAAATTGTTATGTTCACAATTTGTAATTGATGCATCTGAGTGAATCTCTTGTTTCAGTGTAATTCAGTCTGCTTCCTTTTTTGTGACAAAATCTGATCCTGAACTTGTTTAATTTACTTCAGTGGTGAAGCATGTCCTGCTTTTTAAATAAACTTGGTAGTGTAAGATAAAAGAAATTTGATGTATTGAAATTTAAATGTTTGTTTCAGATGCAGTCTGTCGTAATTGAACTGAAATGTGAAAATCTCAACCCAATAAAACATATTTGCTACTGTTAAACGTGTGCATATTTTTTTAAGGCTTTCCCTCAAGCTGTGCAATCTTTTTCGCTATTCTTATTGGCACTTTGTTGCAACAAGTTTAATTTAACCTCATTAAGTAAATGAGGAGCAGTTCATGTTAACTATTTTCATTTATTTATCAAATGGATTTTGATAAATAAAATGAAATAACCTGAATTTGGAGTCTAACCAGATCATCTAAACGTCTTTGTCTCACCGTCTTCAGCTTGAGAACAGCTTTGATTTATCATCCTGACAGAGAAAAGGACAATCAGCATTATCTCTGTTAAACCAATGTAGTCCAATCTAATGGGATAAGGTATAAACCTCGTACTCCAGTCTGGGTGAAAGGTCGGAGAGAAGCTGCAGAGGCGCCTTTTGGTTTCACTGGAAGCACTGCTGAATCGATCAGCTGCTGAAAAATACTGTCAAATGTATGCTACAAGTCTTTTTGTACATTATACTAATCTTAATTTAGTATTTATTTAGTTTGACTATTAGGCCAACAAAAAAAAATACAAGAAATGTGACTTTTTTTGTTTTTTACATTTTCATCACCTTTACCACGTCAATATAGAAAAAATTAAATACTGAGCATTTTAATTTGCATGAGTGTTTTCTTTTTGGATATATCTTTTGATTAACACTTTTTAAAATACAAATTCAGTTAAAGTGGACTCAGTTATTTATAAAAATCTCATAAATGCAAAACTAATGCATATTATACATTCTGAACTATAATTTTTAATTTAAACACTACACACATTTTATGGGGCATATTTGGGCTTGGATAATGTATAGGACTGTTACAAAAAGTATATGATATATTTAGATATATTAAATACATATTTTTTTAATTTTACACAATGACATAATAAAGGATAGTATATTTATAGGTAGTCCAACCTCTATAACCATAATACATGATGTGTTTATTTTGGCTTAGTTCTTTCTTTCTTTCTTTCTTTCTTTCTTTCTTTCTTTCTTTCTTTCTTTCTTTCTTTCTTTCTTTCTCCTTTTTGAATAGATTTTTTTTTCATTCATTGCATTGCTGTAAAATTTCAGATTATGGAGTCTGACAGACATAATTAGGCCTTCAATATCTTACTTTATATTTGTAGTTTGCTTTTTATGCTTGATAACATTTGTTTTTTACATGCTTTAAATAAAGATTTCATTCTTTCATGCATGGAGCACTCAGAGAAATCGTTTTGGAGACGGGAGCAGCTCAAGTCCTCATTCAATGTTTGCATCACTTTTGTTTCACCCATAGATACATAACTCTTCCATCTCTATCCTATATTTATTTCTTACTTTTTTGTACTTATTACCAAAGCAGAAAGAAGTGTGCATTAACATTTACGAGAATACTTTATAATTTTTTCATAGCTTCTGATCTGTACACTATAAATGCAAAGTAAATGTCAATTCTGACTTTTGCACTGGTGGCTTATACATGTAAATTAGGCGATTTTGTATTCGTCTGTGAGTGTCCTGTTTTCTGGATCTCTAAAACTGCTGCAGTTTTATTGATTTTCTTGTCTTTATTTTAATAAATACATTTTGACAAGTCAGACAATGAACAAAATCAATGCAGTAATGATTTAATTTCCCAATGGCTAAAGTAGCTGGTAGTTATAACCCCCCCTTTTGACTTAATGTCAGTGTCATGGGTTACTAATGCTTATCAGTAGTTGTTGAAATGTTCTCAATATAACCTTCAGAATAAGAAAAGAATAACAAGACAGAAAATATAGTTTAAAAAAGTACATGAAGTTTTGATGTTGCAAGTTATTTTTATTCATGTAAATATTGATGATAAACCTGTGAAACACTTTCATGTTGCATATTTATTACAAGATATTTCTCCATTAAGAAGTTCACCATTTATAGTGCAAGGGTGGTCATTCATGGTGAGTTTTATACTAGAAAAAATATATTTGTGGTTCTTATTTAAGACAAAATGAAAACAATAATAGGCAAAATATGAATCGATTACAATAGGAGACACAAGGAAATAAGGAGTCTGGTTTTCACAAATGAAATTTATTAATGCGGTGTATCAGTTCTGATCAGACAACAATGATTGAATTTAAATAAGCAGCTGAGCTTTGGATAGAACAGAGTAATTTCATTATTAATCCAGGTATATAAACTCATCCTGAACACTTGTGTTTCAGTCTTTGTGCAGCAGTGGTTTGATTTACTCGTCTGTGATGCATCTGCACTCCTGACAGGCGGAAGATCGTTTTAATGTATGACCTCTAGAGACTGAAATTATTGGACGGAGTTAAAAGCCACTGAGCACTTACTGTAATTGATCGTTTCTATGAATGGGACATATTTTGACCACACAGCTTGTAGATAATGACAGCTTTATCTGTATGAATAATTTGAACTGCATGACCTCTGTCACCTCTATCCAGTTTATTCAACAAAAAAAATTTACACACACAGAGCATTTAGTTTCAATTTATTAGTCATAGTTCTGAATTTTAATGTGCATTATGAAGTAAAACGACATGTTGATTAAAACCAAACTCAGAAAAAAAATATTTTTTCAGTGGTTTGCAGTTATCAAATCTTCATCCCTATTATAGGTTTTCACATAGAGGAAATGCAAAACTGCGAACATGTAAAATATTTTGATTCCTTCGCTTGGGAAATGACTGTAGATTGCGCTCACAAGCCTCCAAGGTGCTTGGCACAACCATGGACACAGGATGCACTGCATGGTTAGATCAAGCACAATGGAGTCTTGGGCAAAAACAAGAAAAGTCGACACATATCGCCAAAGTCTTACCCTGCATTCCCACCAAAGAACAGTGCAGATTATTGAATTCACGTGGTAGAAGAGCTTTTACAAAAGAACATTTTTTATTTCTTAAAATATACATCTTCTCTTAGCCTAAGCTTAAATCCTAAAAAACTCACTCTTATGATTTTTTCCTTTGGTTTCTACAATAGAATAATCCAGTTCAGTTCAGCAGCTTCTGCTAGGTAAAAGTCAAAAAGTTCTTTAGAGTCGTATCTTGTCGTTTGATTGGCTAGAACCTTTGGTTATACTTAGATCCCGCAGTTAAAAACATCTGCAGAATATAAAAAAAAAGATTAGTCATAGGTCATGCTCACTGCGGAAAAAAAGGGTACCACCCTTCCTGCGCACAAACTGCGTCAAACCCCACCCTCTCGCCCTTCTCGCCTTTGTTTGAGACACGCCTGAACAAAAAGAAACAAGAAAATTCTGTAACTTATTTTTAAAATATGCATTAGAAACACCAAATAATTTTCATTATGATGTGTGCAACAAGTCTAAGATTCACTGGCTTGCTTGTTCTTGCAAGTCAAATAGGTATTTTCCCACTGATCAATGAAAACTGAGTTTGGGCGATCTAACTTAGACTCATTGTGTCTCAAAGAGCCCAAACTCTTGAATTTAGCTTGTAATTAACTCTAAAAGAGCCGCGGTGGCCCACTGACCTTAAGAATTATAGCTGTATCTCTGCAGTCCATCTGCGGACATTGACCATCTCCTCAACGCAAAGACACGACCCGTCTTACATCTCAGTACTAACCTTGTTATCGGCCAGTGAGTGCAATGTCAAGAGTCAAGATACCATCAAGCTAAGGGAGTCGTTTCCCCAAAAGGTTTCTCAATCTTGTTACCTTCTCCAGTGTCTCTTTCAGCTCCCGAGAGACGTCTTACTCAAACGAGAAAGCGTGGTGAGATAATCAACTTAGAGCTCAGGCAACTGAACCACTTTGTGTGATGAAATGATGTCGTAATGAATATCAATGCAGCAAGGAAAAACTCGTTATTCTTAGGGATCAAATGGTGCAGGAGTTGGAGGGATTTGTGCGAAGATGGTGGGCGATAGCGGTGGAAGTTTTTCAGGATTAGCATGTTTCCGTAAGATGAAGTAAAGCTAATGAAATGATTTTAATGTACTGATGATTATGACACATGAATATGCTATCTTACCTTACTTTTTCCAAGCTTTCAGAAGGGTCATCCTAACAGAGATCTTTCAGGAACTGCTACCAAATCATCTATAAATCTTGATTTTGAATAGAAATGTTAGAAAAGACAAACCAGATGTTAAATGCTCTTCTGACTGAAGGTCAAAGCAACCTACCGCTAAATAAAATACTCTTCATCTACTTTGGATTTTCCGGACAACTTCTAGCCAACAAACCCACCTTTGTGTCCCTTGGCCTCAGGTTGCTGTTTGGTGATGAAGACGTCTGGATGATCTGAGTAGAGTCTTGGGGTCTTCTAGCTTGCTCTACTTGTGAAAGACTGTTCTGACTTCGTCCTCAGCAGCCTTCAAGTCCCCATCTCCTGTGCCCCTCCTTCAAGCTAGGAGGAGTTGGCGACATTCTCTTGGGATAGGTGCTATGGCAATGAAGACTTGGTCAATCTGGGATTGGATACGGGGTTGGTGGAGTTTGGGGTAGGTGGGGGCGGCCGGTTCCGCATTTCATAAATATTAATACATAGTCTGCCCTCTCTAAATGGGTGGATTCTTTAATTTTGTTAGAGGGGGAAGTGCTTTATTCACTTAATGGCTTTTATTAGTGCCCAGTCCTCAACTCTTTCATTAGCTAAAGTGCTGCTATAATTTACAGGGTAAAAAGGGGAGTGGGGTAGAAGCGGTGTCTGGGGAGGGCTGATCCTGCTGTTGCTGGACAGTAGACCTCACGCTCAACCACTGCAGCTTTTATTAAAAACCATCTGGTTAGTTACATTCAGTCTATAACAAACCATATCCCTTTCTGAACCTTCTGGGCTTGTTAAAATTACCATGACTTTCAAACATTGTGTAAAGACCTTGATTCTCAACATTGCATTGGAACAATTTAAGTATTTAATTTAGGAAAATTAAATGGTTTTCAGTAGAGTGCCAA
This sequence comes from Alfaro cultratus, assembly GCA_903066825.1. NCBI lineage: Eukaryota > Metazoa > Chordata > Actinopteri > Cyprinodontiformes > Poeciliidae > Alfaro > Alfaro cultratus. Next base: position 40,354 of record CAEFZX010008909.1, read on the forward strand.
AAACATTCCAGTATTGCCAAGTTGTCTTCCAGTTTTTTCTTTCCAGAAAACTAAATATTTCACACTTCTAGTGAGTAGAGATAAATCAGGGCTGCAAATGGACTTCAAATAGCTTTTGTTTGATACATTATTCTCCACATGAGAAGTTTCGCCAAGTTTGTACATCCCAAGAAATCATAAGATATGTTGCTTTATAATCACAGAGGGATTAGCTTCGCTCCGATTTTAAATTTTCATCTTTAAAAAGCTCCATTTATATTCTTTCACTGTATTTGTCTTCATTCATTTATTCAGGACAACATAGTTACAGGAATCTGCATTACTTAAAGCAGTTAAAACAAATGAGAAAAATAAAATGCAATAAATTCATCACGATTTGGATTTCTATGTACACAGCAAAGTTGAATTTGTTGAAATAGAAAACAAGAAAGATAACTAATACTTGCTGTGTCGGCAGCACCGCTTGCCTTTGCACGCACTAAAGCAATCGGCTTTATTTGTCGACTTGTATCTGCAGTAACAACATGGCTCCTCCACCCTCCTCTGGTGCATGCAGCATACTAACAGCAGTCTCTACCACAGAGCCCATGGCTGATAATAAAAGCTTTATTTTTGCTCTCTGGAGTTTTGTTACTTGCAAACAACTTGCATCTGATGACCCCCAGAACACATTTGAGCAAATGAACTGATTAACCTGAGTGGCTGTACCCCACAGGAGTGGGTGGGGGAGGAATGGGCCCAGCAGTCTGAATAACTGGCTTCATCATCAATGTCACATAAATCACTTTTGCTTTCAAACAAGGTTTTTTTTATTTTATCTCCTCTTCAGCCAGACTGAAATGTTCGCAGTGACACGAGTTCTTCAACGTCACACTGCAGAAACGCTTTAGTCTCAAATTACATGCAGCTCGTGCAAACGTGCAAAATGAACAGTGGCAGAAGACAAATTCAATTGTACATTTATATTTTTATTGTACAGCTTCAGGTTGTTAATGCAAGCCTTAACCAACATTCAATATGAACTATTTATGGTGTTAGGTACTGCGGGTACTTCCAAATGTGTCGCATTGATGTCACTATTACAACAACACAGCAAACAACTTGACCACATGACAGAGGTGTTTTAATTGACATCTGGTGATATTTGCTGAGCCATGCGGTGATTCGAAACCCAGTTCACTTTTTCACCAACTGGATAACATCTTCATCCTCCATAACATGGTCCTTCCCCACTTTCTGGGGGTTGTGTTTCACAGAGGAGCCCCACACCAGCGCGCTGGAAGAAGAAGGAAAAAAAAAAAAGAAAAAAGAAAACCATTTATTCTTGGCTAAAATTATCAATTTACTATAGAGTGGCTAACATGGCAAAAAAGCATTTAGGTAAAGACAGAAAATCCCTCTAACTGCATGTGTCAGTTTGACCAATCATCTCCCTTGAGGACGTTTAATGCTCTAAAGCACTAACACAGGGAGTGATTGATGGCTCTGCCTCACCCATTAGGAGATGTGGTTAAATATAATGTAAGGTACAAAACTAAACTCGCACATCCTGAAATGTCCAGAAAAATACCAGTTATTAACAAGATATTTTACAATTTAAATTAGGAATGCAAGGTCTGAAAAAAGAAACCTTTTCTCAGAACCGGGGATAATCCAAGTACTCATATCTGAGTTTTATCTTAAAAAATATTGCAAATCTGAACATTAACATGAGTTTTAGCAAAGCGTGAATAAGTGCAGCAAAAGCTCCCCAACGGGGTGATGGGTTCTGCAGGATGTTTTACAATTTAATTTTATTTACTTTACAGACACCTGCAGTCTTGATGATAGAGCAGAGTGAACAGAATGTGTATCAATGCAGTGCAGCATGCAGAGTTTGATGAAGAGCGCGGCCATTGCCTTGGATAACGTGCAAATCTTGAAACTGCTCTGCATGTAAAATACATCTGCAGGACCATCATTAATCTAACTGGGCTATTGTACAGATGCCAGATCTCAGGCTGACTCAGGCAGCACTAATATGACCGCTCTAAACTGTGAAGGATAAAATTCCTCTTAAATAGAAAGAGGCAGTTGTCACATCAATGTTCACTGATTTTTTTTAATTTAGGCAGTTCTATATTTTAAGATCTGTTTGTTTACTTCACTTCAAGCTTATGTTTTGGAATTATATATACACTAAGATTATTTACTGTTTCAATTTAGTGTTTAATTGCAACTATATCTGTTAATCTAAACCTAAGCATATTTTTAAATTAAATTTGCCATTCATAAATATTTTCTTTTATAGTACAATTAGTATACATATCCTTGGGTGTTTCCATTTTCCTTTTATTTAAATTTTCTCATTAGGATTTCATTAGAGCACAGTCCTTCTATTCTATATGCAATAAATAGAAGATAATGCCTCTGATGATGTGTCCAGTCATTTACTACAATAACTTCTTTTTAGCTTATGACTCATCCATTGTTTCTGAAGTTTGTGATCTTCATAAAAAAACCCATAAAATCTACGAAACACACTAAATTAAGTGTTAAATCTGAAGTAACCTGTGAAGTACTTACTACTTGAATTCTTTGATGAGATTTTTGTGAATCTTTAAGCAGAAATCCTCGACCGAAGTTCGTCCATCAGGGAGTACAACAGGAGATGTGTAATCAGGAAGTTGGCCTTTAGGTTTGGTGTAGCTGTAAGTGAGCACATTACTTCTGAGCATCTGAGCATCAGATTCTGAGCAATCTGAGCATCAACTCAGATTTTAACTCATCAATATGCAAATATTTCATTTTGCCCACTTCAATCAGAATCCCTGCAGAAATACAAACAGAACAAATCAATCTCCCCTTACATGCGAACAAGCTGCAGGTAGTCCCACATCTTCTCCAGCAGGTCATCAAAGTTCCAGCGGTGGTGGGCAGAGATTGGGACGCAGTGGGGCACCTTGTAGATGATGTCCAGCTCCTCGATGGAGATCTGGTCAATTTTGTTCAGCACGTATATGCACGGGATGTAGACCCTGATGAGAAATGATTGGAGTCAGTAAGTACTTGCCTCTGACATTAAATTTGACCAAATGTGAAAGGAGAAAAAAAAAGTCTGTCTTTACTAACTGGATTCTGCCTTCCACTTCAGTCACGACTTGAAGCAGAGTTTAACGTGACATTTATTTTTAGCAAACCGCAAGATGCAACACATCGCAATGTTTCACTGCTAATCTAATGAAGCCAAACTGAAATGGAAAAGCACAGTGTGCAGCTCCTCTTTTAAAAATACCAACTTATTGTTCTTTTACATTGCTGTGCAGATACTTGATTCCACTCTCATTTGCAGGATTGCTTTAGTTCATTAAGTTTTACAGATACTAGTGAGTTTCAGGTCCACCACAGCTTTTGAAGTTGGAATATTGAGCACTCCACTAAAAAAGGTTTACTTTTCCTTATTTTAAGACATTTTATTTAAATTAGCTGCCTTGTTTGGGAACACTGTAATAATTGTGTTAGAATTATTGCAGCCTCTTCTCCTAGAAACTCTCAAACTTAGCCCCCCTCCCAAAAAAAAACACAAAACAGATATGCAGATGAGATAACTGTACCACAGACTGACTGCTGGAATTTCTGTGCCTGGTACAGATTTTTTTTGATTTTCATGTGTTTTATTCAACATTTGTCACATAATCCTTTCTCGGAAACCAGTTTCTAAAGAGAACAAAGCTCTAACATAGAGGTTTAGGTGCAGCTGCACTGCTGTAGACATATCGGTGGACATTTGATTTCAGAGAGCAACAAGCCACACCCAAAGAGACGAACAACGGAGAGCCCGCTTCAGCAGCTTACCGATTTCCCTCCACCACATCGATGAGGTCATCAGCCGTGACGTCGCTGCGCAGGGTGATGTCGGCGTTGTGGATCTTATACTCGGCCAGGATGCTCTTAACAGTTTCGGAATCTAGCTCACTTTGTGCACACTGACGACACAGATGAAAAGGAAAAGATGCAGAATAAAAACATTTTAAATTTGCACTGATGAATACTTTTTGCCAGCAAGAGAAGCAAAAAAAACGGGTAAAATAATTTCCCCAAAGCCTCTACTTATTATGGTATTTATTAGCTGATCTAATTTTATAAATTGTTTTGTACTGATTTTTTAAAATGATTCCTGTTAATTATATTATTGCATGGTATTTTCACTCCTAGTTATATTTCTGGTGACATATTTTATATGGTAAATTACTTTCTTTTATCAAGTTTATTTTAACCTTTTTTATGCTCTGCTAAATGTTTTACTACATATTTTAGTAACTGTTTTATGCAGACAATCATTAAGCATTTATGATAATACTCCCCTCATGTATAATATTTTGTCATTCAGCATCAACATTTACAGTGTAGAATTGGGTCTGTTCAGGAAACTTCACTTTATCTTACTGTTACTATATTTGTTAGTGAGCCAGAAATACATATCACGTTTAAGTAGATTCTTGTTGGAATCGTTTTTTTTTTTTTAAAAAACAAGAACATGTAATAATGCAACCATCGTCGGTTCTATATAAGAAATCCTGCAGTGCAGTGAGAGACGTACTGTAGCAGTAAAGTTGATGCCTCCTTTGTCCTTCTTCTTGAAACCAATGTTGGGCGGTTGCTTGTTAAGTCGGATGCCAAAGCCCTCCAGCTCATGTTCTATTAGCTTCTTATGAAGAAGAGGCTTTAACACATCAAGCACTATCAGGATTAGGTTGCAAGTTCGAGCCACTGAGAGAGAAAGGGAGAGAGGAAAAGAACAGTTTGTGCTGTAAATGAGGGAATGCATTTTATGTCTTTGGTGGATACAATTAAAAATATATAATAAAACAGTTGTTTCTTATATTTCTTTACTAGTGTTAAACAGCTGTAACAGTTCAGTGTTTGCTAGAGTTCATCCTAATGACCATTATTAAATGGTCATTATTAAATGACCATAACTCGTTACACCAGTTATGGAGATATAACGTGAATCAATAAACCAAGCTTAAAAATATCATCTTTTGGTATAAAAACTAATTCTATATGACAGATTTCCATAAAGGGAAGAGAGAATCAAGTCTTAATTTTTTTTTTTTTTCACACTATACTTTCTTTTGTCATATTTATCCAGACCTGGAAAATCTTCAGTTAAATTTTTATACTTTTCCAGCCTGTACAAGAACCCTGCTAATATTTCTAACATTAACATAAACCTAGGGAAACTCAAATTGCAAAAATAATATTCGGATGCTTTTTTAAGGTTTTCAACTAATATCAATAATCCCAACAGTACCTGCAATGACCTGCCTGCCTCTGCCCTTGCCATCCTTGGCTCCCTCAATGATTCCAGGTAGATCCAAAAGCTAAGAAGAAATTGTTTAAAAGGGATTATTTATTTTACTCAACCAGACTTCTGCATATTTTCCCAGATGGTAAAGAAAGAGTATATTTTTGTACCTGAATTTTGGCACCTTTATACCGAATGACTCCAGGCACTGTTGTAAGGGTGGTGAACTCATACGCTGCAACTTCTGAGTACACACCCGCAAGGTTACTGAGCAGCGTGGACTTTCCTACGGATGGGAAACCAACAAAACCCACTCTGGCATCACCGGTTTTTGCCACGTCAAAGCCTGAAAGTCAGAGAAACATCAAAATATTAACTATATTTCTAAGTTTTATTGGAAAGTCACTTTACTCAGAAGGAAATAAACCAAGATTAGAGCAGTACTTGGACTAAATCCACAGTATTGAGATATTACCTTCCCCTGTTGCACCCCCACTGCCTCCTTTTGGTGTGATCAGCTCCCTCCTCAGCTTTGCTAGACGTGCTTTGAGCAGACCCAAGTGGTGAGCTGTGGCCTTGTTCTTCTGCGTCCTGGCCATCTACAGGAAGAGGTGACACTAGTTGGTATTTGAATATATCATCAAAAGGACATTTATTATGTCTTAGAACCAAAAATGTAACACTGAGTAATTTAACATCTGATTCACTGTTTTACAGTGATTTCATCTGAAAATATAAAGTTATGTGTGCATTTTTGTATTTAATATCTAAAATAAAGAAAAAAAAAAAAAAAGAAAAAAACCCAACACATTTTAAGCAGTAGAAACCCATTTCCAATTTTTTAACATAAAACTAATACAGTAGGAAATGTATATCTATGTTAGAACAGGGTAAAGTTCTTCTAGCAAATATGTATAGTGTATATTTAGTTGACCACAGCAGGCTCAGCAAATAGAAAATAACATTACAACAACAACAACAACGCTTGCAACCTTTTTTCAGACCTAAAACAACAGTGATCAAATTAGAAAATTTTTTAGAAAACCAAACTTATTGACGATTAAAGACAAGACATCTGTATCACAACTCAAATAAGAAATAAACATAATATTAATATTTTGTGAGTATAAAACATGCAGCTTATGCTTAAACAAAATTGTACTGCTAAAAACACACGTATTAGATATTAATAGCATATTCAGTAACCTCAAATGAATGAAATAATTACATTTTTAACCAAATAAACCGAACACTAACAAGCAATAAAAACATAAATACTGAAAAGCAGTCAATAAAAGGTTTACATTAAAACATTATTTCGTCAGGAATTATATTATGTACATATTTGACACATTATCCATTAGCATTATCTCTAAAGATAGTTCATTTGTATAATTAATGCTGCCTGCAGAGAGTCTGTTTTCTCCAACATCAAATAGGCTTTTATGTTTTTTAAAAAAATTATGTCATTTATTTCATTTAGTTCAACTCCTTGTTGAACAGGGAGTTGTTACAATAACAATATTGGCAGTACTGCTGTGTTCAATTCATAGTATATCTGTAAGTAAAACACAATTATAAAAATCTTTACGTAAAAGCGATCACCGTGAAAAAGCCGGGCGGCTAAAAACTACTGGTATTAGAATATTTCAGCTACTGCTAACAGCTAACTGTTAGCTAAAACGTGACCAACTCAATCACTCCCATCTGGTAATGTTTATCTTACCTCATTTTCTATCTCCGCTATCTTGGCGAGTATACTCATTATGACTATGTATCCAGTTCGCAATTAACGTCAATGAAATTATTTGTAGAATTTTTACAAATGATTTGGCAACGTTTAGCCGTTTTAGGAAGCACACGCCACAGAACTGCCGCTGTACGAGAATTCACAGCAAATCTCGCGATGTCAAAAGAGCAAGGAGCGCATTACCCCGCGTTTTGGCTGACAGGACACTGCTTCACTAGTTAGGAATACATGTAATCTGTTTCATTATTAATTTTTGTCATATAATCTATCTATCTATCTATCTATCTATCTATCTATCTATCTATCTATCTATCTATCTATCTATCTATCTATCTATCTANTATCTATCTATCTATCTATCTATCTATCTATCTATCTATCTATCTATCTATCTATCTATCTATCTATCTATCTGATAAAAAAAATTATGCGCTCATTTATAGGTTATTTATTGATTAATATATTGGGTGTGATTGCTTGTTATTTGTTTATTTGTTTATATAAACAAATAAATGTATCACTCTTAGGTATATATATATTTTACAAACTTTGTATTTATTACCTAAGATGGAGTAACTTTCAACAAATAAGAATTTCCCCTTGGGGATCAAGAAAGTATGTTCTATTCTATTCTATTCTATTCTATTCTATTCTATTCTATTCTATTCTATTCTATTCTATTCTATTCTATTCTATTCTAATATGTTTCAATTCATTTGCATTGCATTACTTTTTAGGACAATGCAAGAAAGATCTTAAATCAAAACTTATTTCTATAAGAATGCTCCAAGGCTGAACTGATCTTCGAATAATAGCGCCTCAGACATGCAAACAATGTGACCCCTGTGACAATTGATTGGGATGACAGTGGTCCAGGAGATAGGTGCTGCTGAGGTAGGAGGTAGGTTGCTGGTTTGAATACCTTCTCCACCCGTCTCTAACCTGCTGGTTGTGGTTAGAGGGCCTGATTGTGCTGATTGTATAGCAGCTTCACTTCTGATCAGGCTTCCTCAGGGTAGCTGCAACGTAGATTACTACCATCAGCGTGTGAATGACTGAATGTAGTGTATAAAGTGCTTTGGAGTTCTTTGGACTTGATAAAAATTATATGCAAATACAGTTCATAAACTAAAATTTAATTTTTGATGCCTGGCAAAGAGTCTTGTACATCTTTGTACACGTTTTGCTCACTGTTCTTGAGCAGAAACATTTTTATTCTACCACATTGGAAAGCTTACCTGGAGAAATGTCCTATTTAAGGTCATGCCACAGCATCTGATGCAGATTTAGGTTCAGACTTTGACTATGCTACTCAAAAATCTTTATTTTGTGTCCATTCAAGTTGACTTACAGGTGTGCTTTGAATCCTGTTCCTAAAACTCTTTGGATGAGGGAAAATATTTTCTTGCTTTCAGATATCTTTCCTACTTCTGTATTTAATTGATTTCTTTATTCTACAAGTAAAAATATTTGCAGGTGGGATGCAAGTTTAGTTTTGTCCACATAATAGAATGTGTAAGAAATTGAGCAAATTTGTCAGGGTACAAATACCTTTTCATTGCACTGTTAACATCTGAACATAGAAACCATCTTTTTAAATCGTCCGACATGTCACACAAGAAAAAACAAAGGACTCAGGCCCATTTAATTGGGTATTTTTTATTTGCTTTATCGTTTAGGTTGCATACAACAGAATCTCTCATTGGTTTCTACGTTGTTAATGTTTGTGGACTGCACATCCGGTTGGTTTATGTTTGAGTGCTGGCCGAGCTGCTGATTTTACGAGTGACCAGTTTATCTTCTTCATTCTTGAAAAGATTACATCAGTGGGGTCTTATGCTGAAGTAATGTCTAATTAATACATTTTTCTATCTTTTGCAAAACTCAGACATATCTCCATTTCTAGGTTTTTCCCACCATATGCTGTTTCTGACTCTTCACCTTTTTTTCCTGCCGTTTATTTATCGCAAGAGGTGTGCTTGTCCTCATGAAAATATATAAAAATATGTATTTCTTCAGCTTTAAAAGGTAGATAGGGTTTACAGTTGTTGTTCGGCATATTTTGTTGCCCAGCTTGGAAGACAAAGAGCATAGATAACGCAGGAGAGGACAGGAGTTAAGACACAGCAAGACATGGGTGGAATTACTTTGTTTATGATCATTCAGTGCATTTCATTAGACCTCTATAAGTCTAAGTAAATGCATTTTTATCAAGAACCAAAAATAATAATAATAAAAAAACAAACAAAAGAAACTAAATGTGGCTTTGTTGGATTAGACAACACTACAAATTGAGAACTGACAACAATAAACCCATGCCCATACGACTTTTTTAAAAATGGGTATAGATCTTTAGATCATATGTCAGCCAGCATTGAAGTGCATTCATTAAAAATTAAGTGCAAGTACAGATTTTCGATGCATTCAATTGAGTTGAGGATTAAACTATGTGCAACATCTCCCCCCTTTAAAAATAGTCATTCTACAGGGGGCACTCTGCAAAAAAACCCGCTATAATTGATGCTGTTTTCTAACCTAAAACATACATGTTTGTTTCCTCATTTCAAGCTTTTTACCTTATCTCTGAGCGACTGTGTGTTGGAGTGCTATTTACCTGCCGTCTAGTGCCACTTCACTATTTCAGTCATATCACTGACATGCTTTCTGTCTGGTTTCTCAGCAGTTTCTCAGTTTGCAACTGAGTCAAGCCAGCAAAAGTGCAAAGTTCATGAGAAGCACTACTTTAGTGCAATAGGTTCACGCCTGGTAACCTTGACACCTAGAGCTGGCTACCTCTGCATAGAGACGGAGTAGAGTTCCTGTCAGAGCCTGGGGAGGCCTTTTATTACTGAGGGAAGGGCCATTAGTTGTGGTCTATCACCAGAGCATGGATAACATCATCTTTTGAGGTAATAAAAATAAGAACAGCATGAAGTTATCCGTTAAAATGCATCGTCCCCAGGAAGTCGGATTCTGTCATCAGAATTTGGATAATACTTATTGAAACCATAAGGCTTTACAGTAAATGCAACTTGGCCATATGATGGCAAAAGTCTTGAGCAGAGGCATTCCCCGTTTGGACTCTAGCTGCTCTCCGAGGAGGTCGGCGGCGCCGTAGAGGATGACCTCCTCCGTGACACCGACTGCGAGCGCTCAGGGCTGTGTTTGTCATAAGGCTGGAGCTGCACTTCCAGGAAGTCCCTGTGCTGCTGGTTGATGACCTGGCTGATGAGTCCAGGAAGAGCTTGCAAGTTAGTCAGTAGGGTTTCCAGTTTTGTTTCCAGCAGCGCAATCCTCTTCTCCATGTCCTCCCCTCTCTCGTTCAAGTCTGACACCATGTCATACATGATGTTCTGCGTCTGCAACGGTAGAGAGGAAACACACTTGATGCAATCAGTCTTTCAACTTGTTGTTCATTCTTCACTGCTAACGTGCAGGTTGTAACATTCATGAATATATAGATAAAAACACTTCTTTGACATCCATTTAAATATGCAGTTTATGTTGATTCTGTAAGAAAAGAGGAAAAAAAGTTACCTATAACTAAAACATATAGTTTTTAATGGATTTAATTCCAATTTGAAGACTGTACATTAGAAAATACCAGAAAAACAAAGCAAAAATTAAAGTCCATTCATTTACCCTAGTTAAAATAATGTAGTCTATGTAACACACACAAAGTAGCGTTTCAGCTTCTCCACATTTTAAAAATGAGATTTCAAGGTCATGTCTTCCAGATGTGGATTTGTAATTCAAATTGTAGATTTAAATGCTAAACATCATTGCTGTCAAACGAAACAAGAAACAAATCTCAAATGGGCTAAGATTTGAGATTTATGTTACTTTATTTTAATTTTGAACCTTGATACTGTCTGTTCTACTTGGAATGTGCTCCCTTGATAGTTTCTTCTTCTGTTTCTAATTGTTGAATACAGGAAAATTTGAACTGCTAAAACATCCAGTGATTAAAATAGCAACTGCAGTAAAAGCAGTGGACCTCAAGGGAGAGGTATAAAAGTCAAAGGAACACTTTCCAAGTCTAAATCGTCTCTGGACATCTGGCTTGAAAAGTTATGTCAATGGCTTGAATGTAAATTGAGCCTGAAACTTCCTGAGAAGCTTTGCCAACTATGCGACAGATGGAAAAAATTCTTATAATAAAAAGACAGCATTTCAGAGATAAAACTATAAGTGATGTTTCTGTTAATTACAGTGTGTCCACACTATAATTGATGCAAAGTCATCCACAACATAAAGTGCCAAAGTCTCTCTGTAAACACTTTTAACATTCTTTCAAAGATGCTGACTTTAGCCATCACTGCATTTGGAACCAGGAGAAATAAATGGGAGCTTGGATTAAAAACACAATCCAAAAGATGCAACATGCCTGATAACAGTTCTTTTTCTTTGAACCATTGCTTCTGTACATATGTATTATTTTGAATACTTTTGTTTATGTACATTTACCAGTCTATAGTTAATCTAATTTTCCTCTCTGGATTTTTGTTTGAACATCTGGATTCCCTGAAACTTTTCCTGGAGCAGATTTTTTGCTCTTCACACACCTGCATCTCATGTGTATTTGAAACATAAGAGATTTTACTGCCAATGTGCAAAATTTGATCTGTCATATAATTACATTACCGTCTTCTCAAACCACAACTTGGTAAGAAACCTGTTTCACATAAGTAACCTGAATAAGGACCCAATACTAAACCATTTGAATTTTTCTGGTAAAATCCACAGATTTCTATTTATGTTTCAAACAATTCTCATGATGCAAACGAGTTGTGAGATTGTTTGAAATATTGTTTTGCTGAAATCTGAAGATAAATAATAAAAAATCAGTTTAAGATCCTTTCAAACAATACTATAATAATGCTGCTTAAAGCTGATGTCAACAACAACGCAGAACTCACGAGGGACCATTTTTGTACAAAGTTGGCAAGAAATCATGTTTCAGTGCAGAACAAACCATGTTAAGTGTTGGCCTGGAGGACACAGGAAATGTGCCAGCTGAGGTCGCTTTCTGCTCTTTTTGTAGTCTGTCCCTCTTGAACTTTTAGCTTTCTATGCTCCTCAACTGCAAATGTAGAAACTCTTGTCACATTTCAAACATGCCTTCGGGGTGAAACTGTCAGAGGATGGTTTCTGAGGGATTATTCAGTATAAGACTAATAATCCTTGGCAGGCCAGAGGCAATGTCATCCTTTACTTACCTTGTCCTACTCTGATTTAAGGCAGGAATGACGGAAAAGGTTGCTTATCTGTTGCAGTGTTGACTGAAGAAACATTGGCAGTGCTAAATATGCCGGTAACAACAGTTTTACTTTGTTCTATTATATTTATGAATCCATACTTATATACTCATCATGCAAAGATTTCTGAGTGAATCACAAAAATACTGCTCTGCAAAAGTGTTCACAACCTCTTGTACTTTTTCATATTTTTTTTCACAAACTTAAATGTACTTCACTCAGACCAACATGACGTAGCACATGATTGTGAAGTATATAGAGAAGGTAATGATATTTTAAAAAGATTTTACCAAAAATGTTTGTACAAATAAAATTTGAAATGAATGGCATGCATTTATATGCAGCCTTCCTGAATACAATATATTACAAATGCATGCCACACTTTTCAGATTTTTTCTTTGTCCAAAAACCATAAAACCATTAATCGCGTTCATTCCACCTCACAGTTATGTGCCATATTTTGCTTACCTATAGCATAAAATCCTATATAAAAAAAAAAATCAACATTTGTGACTGTAATATAACAAGATAAACCAATGTACAATTTTAGTACTAGATGCAGCTCTTTAGGTAAAAACCTAACTGTGAGTTATGAAGTGAGAAGGAATTAAACTTTAATGGCAAACAACCTGGTCTAGCAATTTGTGCAGGAGTCAATTTCTTTAAAAGAGCAAGAAAAGATTCACTTTAAGCATGAAACAAACCACCAGCTGACTTCATGAAAGCAGGAGGAAAAGGAGGCAATCAGAGACTGAGCACACAGATAACAGGTTGTGCAGGAGATAATGAATTAAAGAGATGCACCGTGATCTGATGATTTTCAGAGAGCACTGCAGTGGCAATTCATCTTCGACAGCTGCACATGTTGAGCTCAATTTTTCTACAGCAAACCTTAAAAAAAAAAAGACGTTTTACTGCCCTCTCGTGGTTGTGGCTTCTCATGACAACAGCTCGGAAACAAAATGAACTGAATCAGTCGTTGGCCAGTTTCTCCCCATGACATGTTCCGAGTCTGACTGGTGTTTTACAGCAATAGATGATTGGGCGATATCAGCTAATACTCTCAGTGACATGCTGGATTACGTCCAGCTTGACTGTGTTGTGTTTTTGAACGTCAGAGTGGTCTCCTTTCCCCCTCCTCTGCCTTTATTTCAGGCTGAATCATCAGATCACAGCGTGTCTCCCTTCCCAGGTTAGTGTTTGTGCTGCGTCAGGCTGGCACCCTGCCTGCGCTCTCCCAGAGGGTTGTCCACTTGTAGTTAGTGATTCTAAAGGCGAACAAAATGAAAAATTACACTGCATTAAAAAAAAAAAAAGTATTTATTGGAGGGCATATCTTGGGATAAGTACCTTAAACTGTTAAATAAAGAGAGGCTATTATTTCATACCCAGACACTTTCAGGTGAGTGGACCACACAACAGAACATAGATGTAAAGCCTGTCTGTTTATTTGACACCTGTAGACTTTGTCTACACCAGAACACCGACTTAGTGAGTGAAACAGCATGCATTGAACCCACTCACAGGAGTTAAGCGAATCGTATTTACAGTGGAACAGTCTATCTTACCTTAGCAAGGTCCACTAGTGAGTTTGCTTGGTCATTCAGCTTGCGTTGCTCCATTTTAACACTTCTCAATCTGAACACAAGACCATTCACAACCCAGTAAATCAACGCTGTCAGAAATTATTTTTTAGGTTGTGCACACACAAGGGCATACACACGGAGAGCACTCCTGGGACATGCACAGGATGTGTGTAGAGAATGGAGGGATTGAAGAGAGGGACGGGGGGAGAGGGGGGAAGAAGGGTAGGGGAGGGCAATCTGTTTGGCTGAACTGCATGCAAGTGTGAAGGAGGCCACAAATGGGGGAGAGCGAGATCAGCTCTGCGTCCTCGACCAATTTTCACACAAAGGGAAGGAAGGGATCTCAGAGTGTCTATGTTGTATACAAACACTCATGTTCTGATGTGGTATTGTTAAAAACACGGGGAAGGTCTTCTGTTGTCTCTTTATGCTTCTTTCTCAGTAAGTCAACGGCATCCGTGCTTATGGATGGAAACAGAAGACTGTCTCTATATGTAGTCAGACCCCTTGAATTGCTACTCATTTTTGCACATTACAATAGGAAACTTTAGTGTATTGTAATGGGATTTTATGCGATTAACCAACACAAAGTGGTGAATAATTGGGAAGTGCTACACAAAAAATTATACACAACTTTAAAATTTTATCACACCCTGGGATTTGACACTTTGTTTAATACTTTGCTTCATTTTCAGGTCAAACCTTTTAATTATAAGTCCAGATAGTAAAATTTGGTCTTATCTAGAAAACCTTCTTCGACAGATTCCTTTATTTTTTTGTTGTGTCCGCTGCATAACTCATGAATAACTAAGCTAGCCTGCTTATGGCTGCCTTTAATAATGACTTTGGTTTAATCACTCTTCCAGAAAAGGACATATTTGAGAAGTGCACCAGTATGTGCAGAGTTTGTCCAGTCTAGAGATTCTCCCACCTGAGCAGTGCATTTCTGCAGTGCCTCCAGACTTACCCTGAGCCTCCTGACTCTATTTCTTGGTAGGTTTGCAATGCGTCTTCTACGTTGTCAGATGATCCACTCAACAATATTTTATAATATGTTAAAGCCTTGGAATATTGTTTTATATCCCAGTCTTGTTTTAAACCACTAGCGATTTATGATAATAATTTCCTCTAACAAAATCATCACAAATTAAACACACTATTTGCTAATTTGCTAAGCGACTTATGAAAGTAGTTCGTTGCACTGGATTTTAATTAGGGGCATCAGGGTAAAATGGGATGAATACAAATGCATATTTCGCTTTTCAGATTTGTATTAGTGACAATAATAATAATAATAATAATAATAATAATAATAATAATAATAATAATAATAATAATAATAATAATAATAATAAAAACAAGAAATCTTTTTCTTTTGGTTTACAATTATGAACCAATTTGTTTGTGTATTACATAAAATTCCATGAAAATACATTGATGTTTGTGTTGTAATGTGACCAAATATAACAAGGTTCAAGAGATACAAGTGCTTTTTAAAGACACTTTAATGCTTATTATTTTACTGCAGTTTATACAAAACCCTTGTGTGTCATTGTTCTTTTTACAAAATTTTCAATATTAACTTAGAAAACCGCAAAAGCATTGTAATTTTACTGTTAAAGGCTTAATTTTTTGTGGTATTTACCTGGTGAAATATAAACAGCAACCTAAGCTTTTTTTTCTTTTTTACCACAGAAAAAAAGACGTACAAAAGTGATAAAAGTTAATGTATTCACTGCAGACATATCGCCTGAGGAATCACACTGCCTGTTTAATTAGGACATTGAAGTCCCTTTTCACTTACATTCTCATGGGGCCCAAAAGCCGCAACTTTCTCCTGCAGTGTGTCAACTAAACATGGATTCAAGATATTAATTCATCTTTTTCATCTGGATTATAATAGGCAAAGACATATGTTGCTTTTGAGATCTAATGTTTGGAATATTGATTTAGAAATCTCTCAAAACCCTCAGCTTTGCTTGCATTGAGCAAAGCTCAAATTATTATAATTTAAATAATATTTTGAAACTCAAATGTGAACTAGTATCAAGAAATACATGGGTCAAAAAAAAAATCTATGAATCTTTTTGCAGGGCAGGTCAATTTTAATGTCTGGTGATAGACAGATGTGGAGCAAAAATAATACGTTTGGCCAGCAGAGGGCGCCACAGCAGCCAAAAAGAAACCTGCAACAGCGAGTTAATATCCTCACAACTGAGTCCGGAAGGGTTCCTCCTTCCACTTTATTTAGTAAAAAAACAACAACAAAGCAAACAAAGAAGGCGGTTTCAGTGAGGTTTTAAGAGATATAATGTTTTTTTTGTGTTAAATTGAAATAAAGATTTCATAGTAGTTGGAGAGCTTTGAGAACAAAGCAGCTCAAGGTCAGAATGAAGAAAAGTTAAATTCAGTCTTTTTTTCCACCTCGGTCAATCAGTCCTCTCAGGGCGTTCTCCTTTTAAACGAGCACTCTAAATCTGCTTGCTATTCATCAGGGGAAAACGGCTATGCTAGGCTTTTCAACGCCACACTAAATCTTTCAAGGCAATCTCAGTTAGTGCTACTGCCCTGTGTCTCTTTCGCTGTCATGACCGCCACTTCTGAGGTAAGACATTTGACCACAAGACTGAATAAATAAAATTTTCTTTCACATGTGTAGATTAAGAACTTATATCTAGATTGGATGTAATTGTTGTATGAATAAAAAGATTATCTGGTACAATTAACAAAGCTATTTGATGAAAAGATGCACAGTACTGTACAAGAGCTCTAGATTATATTTCATTTCCTGTTTTGCTTCCAAGCAACCAGCTATTCCTTAAAAATGCCTTGATTAACAGTTCCCCAGGTTTTCTAAAGGTATTTTTAAAGTTTTACATTTGGACTTTTGATTCTTTTTCACACATGTTTTGTCCATTGTCTGTCGACAACAAATAATGGCAAAAATGTTGCTAGTTGCTAAAATAAGCAGCTGAAGATGGCTAAAACATAAACTAAGTAATCATTTTGAATTTATAAATAATTAATTTCTTTTTGCTGTGACAACTTTCTGCCTGGTGGTTAGAAAAAAATACTTCAAATTTTGTTCTCGTATCTTTATGTAGTTTTAAAAAAAGAATAACTACATGAATAACTAAATTATGATCGCTTCATCCTGTAAAGATCCCTTTTAAAATACATATTTTATGTGTAAACTGGTTCATCTCTTCAGTTTAGGAAGATTTGTATTATCCGGGGATTTAACTAATGTTAAAAGCAAAACATCCCTCAGAAAATGGTCAGATACAAAGTGCAACTCCAGAGAAAAAGCACAGAAAGCCTGAAGAGATTCTAGGAAAGCTTCACTCCTTAAAAGTAAAATATACAAAAACAAACATTGACTCAAGACTTTCTATGCAGTGCTGTAAAAAAAATCCTCCTAGGTAAGCTTAAATCTGAAATTATGTAAATGCTGTCTAGTTTCCAAAGATTGTGGCAGTATGAACCAGTTACTCAGTCATTAGCGGTAGCCTGTTTTCTGTTTGACAGCGTCACGCTGGCGGTCACTGTTGAATCTCTTCAGAGCAAATGGGATTGCTCGGAGTTTGACCTTCCTCACAGGTCGCTCTCTGCGTCTTCAACTCAATGATCTCTGAACTAACAAGCACTATCCTGCTTCCTGCTATGATTTCCACTTCAACCTTGAGGATGAAAATGAATTGTAATCCCTTGGAGGGGGACTTTGGGGTTGCATAGGGACACTTCAATTCTCAGCCTTAATGGCCTAAAACCGGGTGTAAGACATTTGTTTGTATACTGACCATGTCTGATCCAAACACCCTCGGAAGTATTTAGACACTCTCTGCTGCAAACGCTCCTAATTACCCTTGTATGACTGACGAATGTCCTTGTTACTGCGCTGGTTAACAGCTTGGGTGTATGCTACTGAGTTGTCAAACAGAGAAATGGAGGAAAATGCGGCTGCAAATGCTGTAACAGGCGTAATAATGGTTCCACTCGCCGAAAGATGACCCCCCCCCCAAGCCCTGCTCTATATGAGCATGACGGCTCCACTGCATGTAACAAGTCTTCTAGGGATTTTATAAATTATAAATCAGCAGGTCTGCCTTGATGGGGAGCGCTAGCTGTCATCCTTCGGTATGTGAAAGCACAGTTGATTGGAGTTTAATCAGTAGCTTTCTGATTAAAGGTCAGAGGTCATCACATCCATGCAGAAATGGAAAGAAAAACACCCTCCATCACTGATAATTGAAATTCACATGACATGGATCTGTGGATGTGTTGTACTTCTTTGTGTTTTCAATTCTAGTTTCCTTTTTTTTTTTTTTTTACATTAAAGTCCTGTGCAGCACCTTGAATGACACAGACATCTTCATGTGATGCAAAAGGCATGAATTTCACTTATCAAATGAGGGAGTGCCATTTTTTAGTAGCATCATCGGGTTCAAGGACAAGCTCTTGTTGGCATGCACACAACAGGTCTCTATCTACATTAAAGGCGAAGACTTACTTTCGAGCTCTATTTCATTGTGTCGACACAAACAGGAAAAAAAAAAAGGAAACATGAAGTAGACAGATGAATTTTTACAACATCAGATAAACATATTCAGATGAAAAAAAAAGCCCTGCTAGTACAGGTTGGAGTGATTAACTCTTACGATGTCACCTCACCTATGAACTGCAATGTGTCCGCATTTACAGATCTGCTCATCATCGACATGAATGTCATACTAATTTTGAGCTTTTGATGAGGTATTTGAACAGTTCTTTCTCAAAGTCAAATGTATTTAGCACATAAAGATTTACTATTTGCTTAATTATTCTTTTTATCTGTAAGGATATGTAAGTTGGGTATTTCTCCAATCAAGAACGGTTCATAAAAAGCCACCTTAGCATGATGCTACTACCACCGTGCATGTTTAAGAGTTGAACCCAGCGACTCTGCTGAGAACTAATTGAGTAGAATGTCTCCCCAAATTAAGAGATGATAGATGAAACCAAGTCCAAAATGGGAGGTCCAATTAGCAAATGATCCCTAACATTAAAACAGTTTTGGATTGGATAAAACAGATAATCATTAAACTTCTGGAATAGCATCATCCTTAAACAGTAGGTCCACGGCAGGTTGCTATTCCAAACATTAATGTGGGTGTTTGTATGTATTTTAGCCAGGATGTATCTTTGACCCCATTTGGATTAGAGAATATTCAAGATGAATGCAAGCTGAATAATCTTTTAGAAATTTCAGAAAAGGGCATATTAAATAGAAACCAGAAATTTGTATGACATTCATGTCGTTAATGGGCAGATCTAAATTCTCATCTTAGCTGCAAATCATCCTGAAAACACATCATCGTTTCTTAATGTTTAGACTGTTTTCTGGTTGCTGGATCTGTGCTCACACTTTATATCTAATCTCATTTTTCCCTACAGTACTAATCTTGTTATTTTTGCAGTAGAGTAAATAAAATCAACCTTCCCGATTGCATTCACGGTCTTAGAAACATTCCTCAAGCAATATGAGATAAAGGCGGTGTCAAAAAGCATCTATGGCTTCATTTAGCAGAAGCTCACAACTCAGATTATTTGCTTTCAGTATTGAAAACTGTAGAAAAAAAAATGCGATGACAGGTGATGTGATTTGTCTGAAAATCTTACATGTCTGAGTTATTCTTTTCTATATTTATGTAAGTTAAGTCTTTATATCTGATACAAAGCATGTAGGCTTCAAATCCCAATTCAATCTTTTCAACCCTCTAAATCAAAACCACAAAAGGAAAAAAAAAATTTATAAGACAAAGGTGTGCCTGGATGACACCGACAACATGCTGAGTATTTGTTTTTAAATGCAGAACTGAATGCTGGATGGGCCTTTTCTCTACTGGATGTTGTTTATTATAGATTAAGCTGCAGCTCTGGGCAATTCCCATTTCTGGACTGTCTAACCCTGGAGAACAGGAGGTGGACGTGAGACACTGTCATCACCGCTGCAAATTGGCTGAATAAAATAACACCACCACTGGAGAATAAGAAATAAACAGCCAGAAACTTTGCTGATCTGGATGCAGGTTGCAGCAGGAGGAAAAACAGCAGTAAAACTGAGCATTGCTTTACTCCCCCTGTCCAATAATAAACCACCCAAATATTTTCAAAACACAAATGCATGTTAAACATATTTAGGAGCAAATTAAACTTGCACACAAGATCCTACAGAGACCCATAAACATGAGTAAAACCACAGAAAGAAACCAAATGCACACACAGCAGACTTTTTTTTTTTTTTTAAACATTAAGCCACATACTAACAAAATCACTGTAGTTATTTCTCTTGATAAAGCTCTGCGCCGATTTCCAGTGGCCACAGATAAAGGGCACGGAGCAGAAGTGTCGGTGAGCACTGTAGCGTGAGGAAAAACAACAGCGAGGTGAGGCTAAAATCGATACTGTTTTGGAGTAAGTTGGAAGTCCTTGGGGACCCACTAAAGGACTAGCTGACAGGTAGGCGCCTGATCGGCCACCGGAGAAGCAGAAACACCGATGTGTCAGCCCTGAGGTCAGCCTGACATCTGACTCACCGAGAAAGAGCCGCGCGAGAGTCAATGGGACAGCACAATGCCAGCAAGAAACGAATCGATATCACACGCCTGACACACAACAATATTCTAAGGTAAACACACTTTTACTCGTTGTGCTTCTTTCATAATGAGCATTCATACTAATGAAATATAACAGCTGGGTTAGACTGCATGCATGATCAAACCCAGCACGTTTACACTTTTGTAGCATGCTGCATGTGAACCATAACATTCTTCTTTGATATGAGCACATATATGTTTTGCTACAGGTGTCAAACAATTCAGATTTCAGGTTTTTTGGTGAATTAAATGAACATCCTACTGCACAATAGGCAAGTTTGGGACCACGGGACCTACTGGTGAATGGCTTGAAGGAATTTTCTCTGATGCTTCCTGACTCTTGCATGGTCCATCTTCCTCACAAGTTTGGTGTTCTTGTAGATGAGCCACGTCTCCCTGAGAACATTCGCAGCTGTGTTTTTCACCTGCAAATGCAAATAAATAAATAAATAAATAAATAAAACCAAGCGCAGAGGAGAAACATCTGAGATCTGTGAGGAAAGCTGACATACTCTTTTTGTTAACTGGGTATCCATCATGAAGTTATGAACATGTTTTTCAGCTTTGGTTAATTCCAGTTTCTTCGCCACCACAGCCACCACCAAGGCAGTGCAGCCGGCGCCCTAGAAAGACACAAACAGACACGCTGGACTACCTTTTTTTTTTACCGTCATGCCGTGGAACATAAATCTGGAGACCCAATGAAAAGTCATGGCAAAGACATTCTCTACAGAATTGATAGCCAGTGTCTTTCTATGCCCTCATGAATACAAATGTCTCCATGTTTTTGCTCCAATCGGTCCTCTGATCATGCCTGATTCTTTTGTTAAAACAATTACAGCAATAACCTCTGTGAATGCTTTCTCAAGCTGTGTTAATGTTACTCTGTACCATTTCTCTGTGGACATGAGGGAACTACTTACCAGTTTTTCTGCATGAAGCAAGACACACTCTCACTTACAATCTTCAGGCTAAGCTTTAAGTGTTACTTTCTGATAAAGCTCATAAAGGCAAAGGGTTTACTGAGCTATGCTGATAATGATGCTGCTATAGGCTTAGGCTGCTGGAGGACAAATCGACCACTGCTCTTCACCACCTACCCAACACTTGCAATTAATACTTTATTCGCTGTATGGCAAAAAAACCTAATTCATACGAAGTATTTCTGGTTTTGTTTCTAGTGCACTTGAAATAAAGCAAACATACAAGCAATGTTTCAGTAAGAACTTCTTTTTTAAAGTTAATAATTCCTTAATATTGGTGAAAAAGTGCTAGTTCCATGTGAAAAATGTCTTGCTTTTCCCATAATAATGTCTTATAACATCGATATGATTAAAACAACTTGGCAGATTATTATAAGTGAAACAATCTGCCGGTGAAACAAATATTTTCTTTGATCA
Organism: Alfaro cultratus; assembly: GCA_903066825.1. Taxonomy (NCBI): domain Eukaryota; kingdom Metazoa; phylum Chordata; class Actinopteri; order Cyprinodontiformes; family Poeciliidae; genus Alfaro; species Alfaro cultratus. The sequence goes on from CAEFZX010008909.1 coordinate 62,270, forward strand.
ATATTAAGGAATTATTTCCTTAAAACAAATATCTACATATTGCAGAAAAGATTTGTAAGTCAGTTTTGACTTCTTTCACGTATACTAAGATATTTTGCACTAAAAACTAGACAAAAAAAATACTTGATAAGGTTTAGTGTTTTTGTAGTGTGATTATCTGACTGGCTATTATTGCAATGAATTGGATTCACACTGAGCATAGATCAAACTGGATTTATATGTTAATGAATGTATGAATGAACCTGTTTATCTTGTAAAATGCCTTGAGATTATATTTGTTCATTTCAATTGACCAACAGAAATAAACTGAACTGAACTAAATGAGGATTTCTGAGTCTGTTATTTTCCTCCCAGATAAAAATTAAGCATATTTATGCTGTTGGCAAATTTGACATTTTAAACAACAACAATAAGCAAACAGAGCAAAATAAAATAACATAAAGGTCACGAGCATCCAGTGTACACTGACCATAATGCCCGTCAGGAGGCAGACTCCTTTTCCACAGTATGTGTGTGGGACCATATCCCCATATCCAATAGTCAGAAACGTGATTGAGATCAACCACATGGCTCCAAGAAAATTGCTGGTTATGTCCTGGTTATCATGGTACCTGTAAAGAACAATAACAGGTTTACCTTACACCTAATGTTTTACTTTCACCTGAAAAGAGATTTATTCTGCTGGTCAGTCTATGATATTACTCCGTCTCTCCTAGGGCTCAGAGACAGTGAGCTGAGAAGTGTTTGGTCTATTTTTACGCCTCTATCTATGTTTGATGCCGTGAAGCACGGCATAGCGGCAAAAACTGGTCCAGGCACCTCTCGCAAGCTCTCACTGTCCATGCAGCGATGATCCAGAGCGAGATGGTGAAGACCAGCAGCACAGTGCCAGGACAGATGGTCATGAGGGTCTTCATCACAAAGCGGGTGTTGAAGTTAATCTTGTTGAGGGCGCCGATGCTTCGGGACGAGGCATCGGTGAAGAGCTTGCTGTGCAGCAGCATGACCCGAGCGATGAGGTACAGCCTCAGAAACATGGGGATGGACAGGATGATGTCCACGTCCGCGTCCGTCTTGGATGGGACGTAGGAGTACGCCAAGCGGGCCGTCCAGGTGAAGGTGTAGTTCCCTGGGATGGGGTGTATGGCGCACACCAGGATTTCCAGGCAGATGAAGAAGATGCGCTCATATGTCATGGCTATCCTCCAGTCATCGGCTGCGTTGTCCACCATGAAGAGCTGTCAATAAAGGAGGAAAGGTGTGAGCTTTGACTGGGAATGTTTAAAACATTTTGACTGCAGCACTCTTATAGGAGAACACCAATAAAACTAATCAAATCTCAACTTGTTTTTCCTGTTTAGATACAAAGAGTGTTAACACAGCCTGCTGCAACAGGAAGTTAGAAAAGTAGCATTTCAACAGTTTTATGTAAAGTTGTTTTTCAACACCATCATACTGATTTCTACCACCATCATTAAGGTATATATAAAAGTGTGTTTTGAGTGATGATTTTTTAAAGATGCTGCCTCAATAACGGTTTTTGTAACACACTTTCAGAAATGCTTAAGGGATGGTGCTCATCTGAAATCAATCTGAAGATATCATTGTATGAAGATTCCGCATAAATATGCAATTATGCCATAAAATTTATAAATATTCTCTCAGTTTTCACCATGAAATATAAGAAAAATAAATCACATTCCTTTTGCAGATTACTTATAATATTGCTCCTTTATTTCTGGCACTTCTGCCTGATTTTCTAACTTTTTTTTTTAAGCAAGAGAACGTTTTAGTTCCAAGTTTAGACTTGCTGCTCTAACAACTCTTCTGCAAAGGCTTTCTACAGGCTTTATGGAAACAAGATTTCTGAATTTCAAAAGTAAAATAAAAAAACGTTTTGAATTGTACTCTCAAAATTTAAGAATTTTTTTCTAGCAAATTTTCTACTTTTGGAGCTCAGAAATTACCTTGAAAGTTTTTAGGTGGAAATTTACTCCTTCTTTTTTCTATCTTCAGTGGCCCTAATTCAGTGCCATAAATAACTAGGAATAATCTGGAGAACATCTGCAATAACTTAAAGTTCTGCTTACTTCTATCTCAGACTCCTTTAAAGCAAAAATAAAAGCTGCAGCACTAAACAGTTTATTTGCAGCATGTGGTAAATATTGGGATCTTTCTGACACAAACATCAGCTCCCTGCACGTTAGCATAAGGTTGCAATCACCATTCCACTTCGACCACAAGGTAGACAGTTTCATAGGGGACTGAAATAATGGATTTCAGGGCTTATCATCACTCTCCTCCTCCCTGTCCTCTGTCATACACGGTAGCTTCATCACATGGTCACCTCTGCTGCTGCAGCTCAAACCTCATCTTCACCTCTTCAATCCAATCTGCTGTGTGCTTCCCTGATGGCTGCCACACGATCCCTCTCCATGCTCATGCTTGAGGACAGAGCGTCTCAATCTTCCTTGTCTTAGGGAGGTTCTGTTTGCTGGTTTGGGTTGCAAATTAAGTGCTATTGAGCCATATTAACCCCCCCCCCTCTTCTCTCTCTAACGCACAGCACCAGTATTCCTCCACAGCTGCTCTCGCTCCATCCACTTAATGACGTCAAGGTCCTCTGACTGCACCAGCCGTCACAAGCGGCAGTAGATATCTTAAAAAAAACTTTGCTGTCAGCAAATATGAGCGAACAGTTCAGACGTTATTTATTTATTATTTTAATCCTAGTGGACGGCTTTTTAAAAAGAAAAGAAAAGGAGAACTGCACCATTACATTTGATCAAAAACCTTAGAAATGTGCTTGGTTGTAATATGCACATACAGTACAAAGCTTCTGCTTACAGCGTAACATAGCTGAAGGCAAAATTGTGCAAAGGTCGGCTGAACCTTTAGCTCAACATTAATAAAGCTTTGCAGTCTGTATGAAATCTTTAGCCATAGGAGGTGAGGTGATGTGAGAGAGGGAAGGTTTTGCTCGCTAAAAGCAAAGTGGGCAGATTTTTTTTGAGGAGTGGCATGCATCTTTTCCACCGGATTTTTTTCTTCTACATTCTTCTGCATATCTGATTAAGTGATGTGAAGTTAAAGTTGAATGAGATATAAAATGTGTATCTATAAGTCACAAGGATATCGATAGAATATTTCAGGTGTAAACACAGCTTTGGTTAATTTGATTAATAATAAGAATAGACAAAACCACTTCAATGTGGATTCTAGCTTATTGATATGCATTAGAAAACGTATAGTATTTTGTCATCCCTTAAAATATAGAAATACAGTATTAATAACAGTTTAAAAGCTTACAGTAACTTCCTGTCATTTATGATTTTATTTCCTGTAGATCAGGCTATAACACATATTCAACTTTTCAGAGCCAACAAAGACTATTAAGACCAAAACCCAAAAGAGGGAATGCACTTCTACCTGTCCAACATCTTTTTATTTGCAACCAGTTCTTTTTAGATTTGGTTTTAAGATTTTATACATTATATATAAGAGTCTTGACTTGAGCCACAATATATCTCAGATCGAAAACTGTTAAATATACACTAATATTCTGGTGTTTGTCTTTTTGGTTTTAAATTGTTTTTGTATTTGGATTAATTTGGGTTTTTACCTTCATTTTAAGGTGAGAATAGAAGAAGTTTTTTTTATGTTTAGTTCCTTTGTTGTACCTTGTCTTCTGTTCATTGTGCACCTGTTCAGAGTCCTATTTCACTGTCAGTGTTTAGGTTTTGGGTTCAGTTTGAACCATTTGCAATCTTACTCAGCTCCTCTGTGTTTAGTCTGTTTTCATTAGTCACCCTGCTTTAGCTTCCACTGATCAGGTTATTCCCCGGCTGCACTGCTTTCACACGCCCGGTCCTCATGCTGCTCATCAATCCTCCCAGCAGTTAAAAGCCTCTCAATTGTTTCATCTCCTCACCACATCCTCCACATTTCTATGGTTTGGCTTGTTGCCTCTTCAGTGTTGTTCCTTTCCAGTCATTTCTTTTGAATTTGGACTATATAAGCTGTAGTTTGTATTCTAAAATCACATTATTCTGTCTCACATCTGCCTGTTTTGGGGTTCTCAACCTTGGTCCTGCAGGGCTCCTGTGCTGAATGTTTTGCAGGTGTCTCCCTGCTGCTGCACACCTTATTTAAAACGAATGAGAGATCAACATGCTTCAGCAGCATTTAATGACAAGCTGAGATGGTAATAGAAGCTTTTGAATCAGGTGTGCTGAAGCAGAAACACATCAAAAACATACATGATCATAGTTGGGTGATCCTCGATCTATAACAGTAAAACATATAAGACAAATAATGAAACAAAAAGAAATCTTTTACTTTTTCTTATACAAGCTTATTTTTAAGCTTGTATGATGTGAAACATTTTGTAACCTAGCTATATGAAAGGTGGTGAAAAAGTATATTAGTTTTGTGAGCTTACCATTTTGGAATTGTAAATATATATATTATCCCTGGTAATATGTTTTAACCTATTCTTCAAGCTTTTTGTGTTACTTGTCTATATTAAAAGATGATTAATAAATTCACAGAAAATTATAGTTCACTGTTATTGTATTTATGGTGCTTGATGTAGTTTGCTTTGCTCTAGGCATCAAATATAGCGAGGATGCTGGTCAAATGTGCAATAACTGGGGTAAGAATGAAATGAACACTGAAATATATCTACGTTTCTACACCCAAATCTGCTTCAGTTGCAAAAAGATTTGTTGATTAAGACTGAAATACAATTAATAGTTTTTCCATCGAAATGGCTGTTTTACTATTTAAAAAAAATGTAATTGTTCCTCTTCAGTTAAATCGTAGTGTCAGATCATGACTAGGCGTTTAGCCGACAATCTTCCATTAGTTCAGTTTGGGATTCTTTTTATAGAGGTTAAGAACCGCCCCACTCATGAAGCACTAATGGGATCAGTGACCTAGATGGTAAATTTAGCTCAGATATAAAACAGAATTAATAAAAAAAACCCTCATATGCCAAATTCAAAAGAACAAAAGCTCCTGTTTAATGCACTCATCTCAAGGACGAAAAAAAGCGAACAAAATAAATGTGCGCTGCCACTTCTCTTGCAGACATACATGAATGCTTTGTGTAGTTTGACGGCTTTAAAGAGACTCTGAACACTTCTTTTTTCAACCGCGTCACATTAACACACAGAGTGTGTGCGCTGCACGCCTCTGAGTCAGTTCTGCTGCAAAAAGCTTCTGTGCCAGAAATACAAAGTGTCAACAAGCTGGCACATTAGGAACAACGCAGAGAATGCAACAATAAACACACGTCCTTGAACAAGCAGTATAACTGTCCAACAAAGCCTCTGCAGCTCGTTTACATTTATATGAAACCTGCCATGACTCTCCTCTCCAACCCAAGAAAACACACACATTAAAATTTCAAGGGCAGTTGTTCATTTCAAATGATTGACACTGAGCTTCTTGAACAGACTGACATCTGTTGGAGAAATGCGTAACTCTAACCACAGCTTGCCCTTGCTTGGCTTTCCAACTTAGTGTAATGTAGACAACGAAACACAAGCTGGGACCGCACTTGACTACAGTTTCTGGAAGAACTGAGACTCCTGAAGCAGTTGAGCACATCGTAGTGTTTGCACAAAGCAAAAGCCACGACTTATTGTACGTTTTAGACAACAAACCGGGCCTGTCAAAAGCAATTACGAAGTTTGTTAACCTTAAAAATGCGTAATTAAACATTTAGGCTAGGTGGCATGAGGAAAGCCTACTTGGTGTGTAAAAGCAATTATAGTAATGGATGACCTGAAATACAACACCCCCAAGGGCCCTTTACATCAGATGAGAAAATATCCCCCGCTAGCAGCAGAAGCAGGAGTTATGACAGACATATGGAGAAAAATAGAGACATCACAGTGTGTCTTACTGATGAATGATTTTAAATGACTGTAAATGCAAACTTTCCTAATTAATTTGCAAAATAGTGTCTTGCAAAACTTTTCATATTATGTTGCACCACAACATAATTCAGGTTCACCTTCTAGCAGGACAGCATCCCCAAATATACAGCCAGAGCCAGGAAATCAACTTTATCAGCTGTTTTTGGCTTTCTCTGCCTTTTTGCATTATATTTTCTTATTGCTATTTCATTGCTAGACCAATTAACGTTGATTTCTTTGCATTTGTAGATTACTTTCGTTAATATCGTAAGTGAATATTTGGTTTACGACCCCATTTTATGTGCTCAAAACATATATTATTTTTTAGTATATGATTAAATTCAGCTAGCTTTGGACAAAATCTGAATGAATTGTGGATATGCAGTAGTATGACAATGGTATCATGTTAGTATTTCTGCATATAATGCATACAAATGGCTCAGTTAAGACATTAGTTGTTTTCGTCTTTGGTTTTTGGTGCCTAAAATATATTAAAAAATCAATGGATGTGAAACTTGCAGACCGTGAAGACAATTCTAGGAGGCAGCTTGTCCTCACCTAACCTTCATTTGCTGTTAATTATCTATAACTTTATTCCTGAAGATAATTTAAATGAAAGATTTTGATTTAATCCCACACAGGACTGTCATAACCTGAGAAACGTACCTCTGTACTCTTTGTCTTATAAAGTTATGCATCTTAACACAGATATCTGGTATCAGTGATATACTTTTGGAAAAAGTTTGATGTTGATAAGACACTTCTTTAAAAATAAAGTAATAAACATTGGGTCCCAACATGAATGCAGTAGAGGGACATAATATTTTACAATTACCCACTGGTGAAACATAAATCTACAAGTCTCCTCTCAACTGGCCTGAGTGTTAAAATGTTGTTCTCACTACATGCATTTCTTTCATACTTCTGTCAGACTGATCTGTCGGCTCACCACTGCGACAAGCGCTGCCCCAGGCTGTCTGAGAAAGGGAGCAAAGCAAAACTTGAACTCTTTCTGTTACTTCTCAAGTCATGTCATGTCATCTAAGAAAACTCAGTATTGTTGGTGCCTGGAGCGATACCTTCCAAAGCCGACGGAAATCTCAAAGCAATGATTGTAACTAGATGGATGCAAAAGTAATAAGTGAGAAAAATTCACACATATAAAAAAGGGTAACGTTTACTCAGGAATGATTTTGGAGTTTAACAAAATTTTGAATTTCTGAATAAATCCTCACTTGAAACTGGCTTGATGACTGATTTGGATGCAAATCCCCGGCTATAAAAATGTTAGAATAATAACACAATGCTACAATTTCCCAATTTTATACTGCAGTTAGCAGATGCACTGATGAACCGCCTCAGCATTCCAAATGCTTACTGTTTACACATAGCAGAAGGCTTGGACCTAATTCTTATTATTTAAAAATCATAATTATTCAGTATAACCACTTGGGGAGATTCATAAACTGTTTAGAGCATTGAACTTTCCACTCAGTCTGAATTTTAAAGAGGACATATAATGCAAAATCCACATTTTGCACATTTTTGTACTTCCATTTGGATGTTTTGTTGTTGACTTACCATCCAGAAACTGCTTGCTGCGTTCTTATTGGTTGTTCAGGAGTCTCTACTTCTGCTTTTAAAAGCAGTATTATTGTATAATTGCGGCTCTGTTTGCAGACATTTTCATGTTTGGTGTAAACGCTGAGTTGGGTGACGTGGCCAGCAGCAACTTATTTGGATTTAAAGTGATAAGAAGCCCCAAAACAGTTTTTCATGAAAGGATCTCAAAATGGGCACAGCTGAGCAGACTGAAATCTCACTATCTACGAATGATTTTGTGCAAAAAGTTTAATAAACATGATTTGCGTAGCCCATTGACCTGACCCAATCTGTTCAAGGAAGCATAATAAGCCACCTTTAAACCATTTATTCCAGTACACACACATTATACTTCATGAGCAATACATATAATTCTCAAATGTGAGAAGATTTGAAGTTTCACCTAAAGCTGGTAAATGTTTTTTATAAATATAAACAGTGTTTTTAGATATGCCAGCATAAGGTAGATATCAGCATTAACATCTTAACAGCAATCTTTAACATTCAAGTAACCTTTTGTAGATGAAAATATTGTTTACAATATTTATAATTTCCCTAATATTACAACCTCATACTGACAGTAGAGTAAGAAGCACACAGAGCAATCCCTAATTCTGTGAAACAAACCTCAAAGAGAAAGCAGCCAGCGCAATGCTTCTTACAAGACACATTAATTCATCCAATGCTTCTCTCGAATAGTCAGCTTGTTTCCTGATGGACTCAAAATGCGGCCTAATCACTCAGAGTGCATGCCCCTTTTCTCATCACCACAGAAGTTTATTCACGTCAGGTTGATATAGAGCACAGCTGAATAGGTCTTAAGCTTTATTCCCTGAATGAACTTGGAACTGTCTGGAAGCATTTCAGGCAAAACACCGGTTAGTTTAGTTACTGGTTTCGCAACTCCTAATAAAAGTAATGGAATGGGACTCAATATTTAATCTGTGTAATGTGGAGATGGAAACATATATCTTGTCAGTGAGAATTAAATCGCTCAGTCTCATTAGTAAATTAGGTTGAGAGGTTCAGTCCAATTAGGCATTAAAGCAATGCTTTATTTATGTTATCAAAGTGAGCCACTAAGAGGCCACTTTGCTGAGTAAATCTGAGGCTGCTGCAGATTCAGTTTGCTTTTGTTTCTTGAGATTAAGTCTGAAACTTGCATTTGCAATTTGTCCACTCAAGCAATGTTCCAGTCAGAGAGCGTAAATCTGCCTGTCTTTCAGAAAGCAGTGGCTGCAGCCCAGTTGTGTACATTAATAATCCAAAATCATCTGAATGTTTAAAGTCACATTCAGTAAATACCATCAATAAATAATCTTTGGGATTGGCATGACTGAGCGTCTCTGCTGCTGAAAGCTTGGACGCTCAGTGAAAACGCTGAGGTCACCAGCCAGCGCTGGTTATCCGACTCCCGTCTGGACTCTCAGGTAGAGGACAGATTTCACTTTGAGAAATGCGGAGCGGCTCCTGCACGTCGCAGCATATCTCTGACACATTAGGCAGCACCAGGAGAGGGAAGGCGACTCGACAAGAGCGGTCGGGTTCAGCTGGATTTGTTGGTGCAAGTTCCGACACTGTGGTGTGTCATATTTCTTGTGGTCTGTACGGTCTAACACCGTCTGTCAGCACTGACTTTTACCAAAAAACAGGACAGGCCCCAAAAGCATTTTAAAAAAAAGTTTCGGAAAACTCAGCAAAACTGTCACTACGAGGTGAAGAGAGATATGGTCTCCTCAAAACAGATGCTCCCAAGCAAAGAGGTCCTTGATGTGAGTTTGTGTCTGCTCAGAAAAAGTCTCAGCTCATCAGCTGTCAAATGACAAGAAGAAGATCTCGGCTCCTTGAGGCTAGTATCAGGTTTAGGCAACAGGAAGTCAAAGTCACAACAGAGGTACAGACTCATATTCATGCTTTGCTGCAAATATATACACCAAACTTGCCCTCAAGTCATAAAACGGCTTATATAAATAATCTATAAAACATCTGATCTGAATAATAAACAAAAACTTCAAGTGATAAAATGAATTGTGAAAGTACAATAAATAAATTCATCTATGGTAGTTTTTCTGAACCTGCAGACAATTTGAGCAGACATAGCAGAATATATAATCCAGTTTAAATAAATAAATCTTTTATTGAAGTAACATAATCTGACATCACAAATTAAGAAATAATTTGACTACATTTTACTATTTGCTATCTTCAATTTTTTGTTTCAGATCAACAAATTTCTATATCAGACACAGATGTTGAATTAAACACATGATGTTTTTAACTGTTGACTTCATCCATGCATGCAGGGTTGTGTGTGTGCGTGAGGACGGGGGTTTCTTCCTGCATGGCAGCAGACCTACTGACTATGCAGCTATTTATGCCATTTTGTCCTTTACATTTACAGTGGTTTGCTACATTGTTTTTGAAACAATGTTTTGTAAAACCCAGGTCTGATTACTGCTAAATCTGTAGGATCAAGCAATAATTTAAACAGAACCTCTCTGACAACGTGAGGCTAAAATGTCTCATAAAGCAACACGTCATGGTCCGATCTAAAGAAATTCAAAAACAGCACCTCAGCACTGCAGACCTCACTTGTTTTAGTTGGTGTCAATGTTCATGATTCAACATTAATAAAAAGACAGGGCAAAAAGTCTCAAATGAAGAGCTACAAGGCAAATGACATAATTACTGAGACCTGTAAAAGGAATAAACACCTTTTGCCCACAACACAGTCGAGTTGAGTGGGTAACATCTTGTTAAAAAGCCACTGATGACCCACTTCCAACTTTCTGGCTGAGTCCAACAGATTTTTAATTAAAATCCTCTCTCATCTTACAGTTACAAAAGGCCCACAGCATCATATGTCCTCTACCATAGTTAACATCTGCTGTTAAGACCTTTTCCCCATATTAATCGTTTCTTTCACATTAGAGCCACTTGAACATTTTTGTTGCTGACTTAGTCTGTATACCAGGCAAAGTCCTGGTATTATTTAGCAAATTCTATGCTTATTAAACTTTTTTTTTTTTTACTATTAAACTCATATTTAGCATTTAAATAGCATCTGATTTGAGGGTTTAATGACCCCAAAATTGGAGTATTTCCCTTTCCACCATTCCACCGTTTCGGTCTGTGACTAAAATGGTACTGTTACATCTTATTAATACCACAAGACAACAAAGACATGGACTACAAATCATAGATTTTAAATTTTAGTTGCATATATTTTAAGCAATAGTAATAATATTGCTCTTGTTAAAACTACTTATTTTTTTAAGTGGGATTTGTACTCACTAAATAGATGGACCCAAACTAAAGGTTGGAGTTTTCTAAAATCAAGAGAGCAAAATTATGCAGCTGTGACAAAAGATGAATTTATTTTCATGGTTTTTACACATCTTTATCCAAAGGTGACACTACATTTGACCAACAATGTATTGAGTTGTTTTTGTAAAGTAGCTGTTTCAGTAGATCACCATATCTCTGCAAAAGTAAAGCAGATGTTTCCATAAAGCAATTATAGCAACAACTGGCATTCAGTCTCCTTCTTGTCTGACCCAACCTTGGGAGTTTTCAGCTATGCCAAGGGGGAAAGTGTTTGTGCTTTAAAGCCTTTTCCAGAGCTTGACAAGGAAATCAGTTTTGAGATTTCTGAAAATAGTGAGGGGAAACATTTCATCATCCTGACTTATGCCTCTACATCTGACAGGCATCTGTGAGTACACATGGATGTGCATGCATAATCTATTCCACTGCAGGAGCAGGGGGAAAAAGTGCTCTTTAGAGGCAGAAATCTATTTTGCAACACTGCAAACACGTTGGCACTTTTGTGGCGAGAAATGAAGTAAGGGTCAAAAAAGGAAACATCACATTAAAGCAGAGGGTTGATGCGTGGCTCCTGTGTGGACCTGGAGGCTTGCACTAAAGTTAAAATGAAATTTCTCCATACTCTTTCCAATTTAGTTTAGTGTGGGCTCCTTAAAGTTAATGGGGCTGTTTTGGAATATTAGTTTCCATGCAGTCTTTGAGATGAAGAGTGAATATTTTTTCCAGACCAACTGACCAGAACTATTCTACATCTTATAAAACCTGTTATAAAATGCATTTATTTGCTCTTTGCAAACTTTTCGGGAAAAACCCCCCCAACCTACTTGTACATCTACTCCCCTATCTCCGTTTGAGACCAGTGATAGATTTTTAATGTTGAGGGATGGGGGTGGTTGTGATCCGATAGCTAACTGTGCACAGATGGTTTTCCTTCGCTGTCCTTACAGTCTTTCAACCCTCTCAGCCGTTATTATCTAACATTGATCAAATTATCTGATTTGCATCTTTTTTTCCCCCTCAAAGCTCTTCTCCAGTTGCAGTTTACATACACTCATCATGGGCATGACTGCTAATAATTTAAAAAGTTTAAAGATTTATTTGAACCATGTTTCCTCAGAGTGAACTGATTATATAACTAACAATTTGCATAGAAAGTGATTTCTGAAAAGAACCTGATGTAAAAGTTAATATATTGTTGAATTTCTTTAATTCTCACAGGGTCAAAATTATACATACAGATTGCTATATGTACCTACTTCCCTACTCACAGTGGGATAAATTTCTTTTAGCAAATTGTACCTCAAAGAAATGCGTTTTTTTGTTGCAGTCATCAACAAGGTTTTTTCATAGTTTTGGGCTACGAGAGTTAAATACAGATTGGTTGGTTTCCTAGCACAGACTGAGATTTTAAGCAGAGTCTAAAAATGTTTCATAGAGTAAAGGGTCAGAGCATTACTGTTATCCAGCTTTATCCATTTGGACATGTGTTTTGGGTCCAAGTTTCAACCATCTGACCCAAACTGTCCATAGATTAAAGGAGAATTTGTGAACCTCAAAGACACAAGTCTGGAACCTTCTAGAAAACCAGTATCTCTGCCTAGAGAAGCCAGTTTTAGAGTGTTGGGGATTGGGCTGATGCTGACGTCAGCACATCTGTAACACTGTCAAACAAGGGAGCATAACTATTTGACAGGAATAATACTTAGAAGAGACAATGTGAGACTTTCAAACCTGTAACTGTTGAGAATAATGGTGGCAGTATCAATCTGTTGCCCTGTTTATTGGTGATTTTAAGAAACTGGCAGGTTGAAACATTTGAGTTTTCCAACCGGACATTGATGTCAAATCACTTAAAAGGTCCTTCATTTACTCAAAATCTGGAATAAAACTCTTAATTTAGGTCTGTATTGACCAAATCTACCATAAAACTACATAAAAGCTACAAGTTTAGGTTTTTATTCCACATTTTTAAACAGAGATTTTGCCACATTTCCTATCCTGTGAAACTGGAGGCTGAAGGGCATGAAAATGAAACACACACACACACACACACCAACAAGGCTGCATACATATGTGTCGTGATCAAGACTAATTTGGAATTAAGTAATCCATGTACGCAAAGCCTTATGTGAGTGAGTGTGCCAGCACATATGTTAGTCTGCAGGAAACGGGTATTGACAGAGTAGCAGAACCGCCACAAAGAGCCTGAGGCGAGGAAGGAAAGGAGCAGCTGGTGTGGTGGAAGTCGCAGCGCAAACACGGTGAGCTGGATCTAAACAGCAAAAGCAACTGGATGATGGTTACATCCCAGCGGGGTTTGATGAATTGCAAGACAGAACTTCCCATCATCTTTTACATTTACAAGACCCTGAGCCAAGAAGTGTGAGCAAGACATGATAATGTTCCCTGATTCATCTCCAAAGTACAGTTATTGAGAATTTGTGGTGAAAACTGAGCTGCAGTAATTGACTCTGTGGCAAACAATTGCGGCAACGTTCTTCTTTTTTAGGTCAGTACATGAAAAACCACTTTCTTTGTGAAGGGAGAGCTATCTGGTGTGAAACATGCTTTGGTTCTTGATGTGACTGTCGGAGGAGCTCGGATCAAAGAGCTTTGAACAGCCTTCCTGTGGGGTAAATATGCATCGGCTGACAATAAATGCAGCTCAAAATGAGCTTGTTCTGTAGCTAAAATGGGCATTTCAGCGTTCCTGAGATAGAAGGGGGGAAAGGTGAGCTTCGCTACTTTTATTCCTGAAAGAAAAACTGAATTATTCCATTTAGTTAATCAAATGTCTTTTTATAAAAAAGGATTCTTAATTTGACACACAGCTGAAACCAGATATTTACATTTGCTGTATAAAAAAAAACCCAATTTAAACTTTTCTTTCTCCCTTTCTGACATTATTTCTATGCTGACTAGAGAGATTTTCTTCAGGAAACTTCTCACAATAGTTTCCTCCTGACAGAACTGGAGTAACTAAGACGGTTTGTAGGTCATCTTGCTCACAGACGGTTCTACAGATCTGTCTATGAATATTCTGTGAAATAGAGATCAGGGTTTTGTCACTGCCACTCCAAAACATTGACCTTGCTGTACTTAAGGCGCTTTGTGACTAATCTGGTGATGTGTATAGAGTCATTGTCCATTTGGAGGACCCACTTGTGCCCAAGGAGTTGATGCTTCAGTAATTACACTTAATTATCTTTCCTCATGACGACGTCCCTCATGCAGCAAATCAACCAGACAACACGAAGCCACAACGCCGTTCTTCACAGGTGGAAGGGTGTTCCGACTCTTACAAGCATTCCTCTTTTTCCTCCAGATTTGATTCTCATTATGGAAACAGACTGCAAATTAGTTTAATCAAATCACAGAACATGTCTTTAAAAATATCCACTTCAATCTGGATTGCACATGCAAGGCCTTCCTCTATGAGTGGCCTTTCAGTCCATGTTTGTACAGGACTTGCTTCCTTAGTAATGTGACTCTTAGTAGATTCAGATTTTTGCTTTTGGTAGGAAATTGCACCCAAGCATCAACCAGACTTTTCCTTGCTTGATTTATCATGTTGTTCATCAAAATGTTTGAATGCATGATAATTTTTTTTGTGTATAAGCTAAAAATCCACCTATATAGAGTTGCCTTTGATTCATGGTAACTGGAACATTGATCATTTTATTCGATGTATATTTGTTTGATGATTTTTGATGAAAAGTAATATGTATAGCTGCTTCATAATTGGTGACTATACAATGTTTTTATGATGTAAAGCGATTTGAGCTGCCTTGTTGCTGAAATGTGCTGCACAAATAAACTTGACCTGACTTTTATTATTCCTGCATTTAGCAATTGAAAATAATGTTGGTAATCCTAACTGTCCTTAAACAGAAAAGCCAGACAGTAAAAACATTAGTTCCCTTTATATAGTACAAGAAAATATCAAGTTTCAACTGTAGGTGGAATAATAATAACATAATTGCCATATGTTTTGTTGATCCATTCATTGTTTTCTGCTGTTCTGAGAATCAGTTGCAGCGGTAACGTGTCCAGGAGGGAAACCCAGACGTCCCTCTTTCCAGCAACGCTTTTCATTTTATTCTAGGAACCTCCTGAGATTCTGAAGCCATAAAGTATGTAAAGTCTTTTTAGCGAGTTCTGGGTCTTTCCCATTATCACCTTTAAATGGGATTTGAATGGAAATCCTCCAAAAAGAGTCATTAACAGGCCGCCTGATCAGAACCATTTCCTTAATTGACTTGCGTAAAAACTTTTGCAGCACTCCACAATAATCATGGCCAGAAGATGCGAGCAGAACCACATCTTCTGAAAGCAAGAAATTTACAGATGTTTCCATGTCAGACTAAACTATGCCTTGAGAGCCTGACTATGAAAATTACAGAAAGGATCAGAGACAAGAGAGAGCCCTGTAGTCCAGCCTGCACTGGGAACAAGCTTTATATTGTGCTGAAAATATAGCCACAGATTTTGCTTTGGTTTTACAAAATATGCTCTACTAGCACCTTTCCAATAAATCCCTGAAAGGACTTCTCAAGATCCAACAAAATGCAATAATATTCCTCTTAAACCTGAGATTCAAAAGCAAAACTACCACAATATGTTCTCAAATCTTAATATATTTCTGGATGTAGTAACTCACACCACATCTAAGTTAAATATGCAGAGGCTAAAAGAAGTAAAAATAAATTGTGAAGTTCTACACAAGACAAATTTTCCTTATAATTTCTAGCATCTACTTGAACCTGCCTGCAGGGAAAATGAAACGCCTATAGTGAGACGAAATGTGGAAGCGATGTCGGTGCTTTGCTGTCATACTTTATGAAGAAAGATTCACAGCTGAAAGCAGTGCCACAACACGATGATTGAGCCTCCTGTGGGATTTGCGAGTACTAAATTTACAAACGAGGCTGATGCATTCAACTGATAATGTGACTTTAGATCAAAAGAAAGGTAGAAAGCTAACCTTTTTCATCCAAGCAAAAGAGAGAAAAGTGTGAGGCATCTATAAATATTGCAGGGAAGCGTAAACCGGACAGAAACCAGCCGGATCAGCGTATACCTTTTGTGGCATTTCACAATATACAGTTTTGTTTATGCATAAGACGAAGCATTAACATGATTAAATGTGACGCTGTTTGCGGAACTGCTTACGTCGCATTCCCTTTCAAGTGAAGTTTTCCTTTTGATTTAATTTACTCAAAAAAAAGTATGGTTCAGATATATGAAACCTTTCAGGCAGCACGCATCCGCTCTGCAGAAAATAACACAATTAATTATAGGCATGAACTCAATGAAGGCAGGAAGACAGAGCACAACACTGTTCCAAGGCAACGTTAGAAAAGACTTATGTTGGAGCATCTCAGTACTGACTCATCATGTGAGGATTATATATATTTTTTTTACATTTTACACTGGGGCAGTGGTTCAGGAGGATCAGGAGATTTGTAACCAGTGGGTTGCTGGTTCAAATCCCTGCTCCGTCCATATCCCTCCTTGGGGAAGACACTTCACTCGATTTGCACGTTGGTGGCTCCACTGTAGCTACTGTATGAACCACAGATCTTGGTGTAAAGTACTTATGAGAGCTTAGATTTGATAAAAAAGTACAATTCAAGTAGAAGCCATTTACCATTTATATGTGAAAAGAAAAACTTTCACCAGTGTTAGTCAGGTTTAATGTGTGCAAAATTTAAAATTCAATCATCTAATTTTCATGAGCGTCTTGAAACTTGATCTGTTTCAAAACGTCAAAAAAGTTCCAAAAATTAACGCAAAAACATTGAATCTCTAAAACTAACACTTGATTTTTTGATTTTTATTACAGTTGAGAATCTTGATTAAAATTTGAAAAAAAAAACTAATTATATTCAAAAACAATATTTTAATTAAACAACTAATCAGAGCAAATTAAAACTTTAGTAATAATGATTTCTACTTTATAGGAACAATTTTGTTAGTATTTATTCTGCTGCTGAACAAGTTATTTGCTGCTATTTCCAGTTTAAGCTAAGCAGTCTAAGCATTTGACATTTTGAATTAAAAATGACACGTGTCTTAAAAAGTTAAAAAATATATACACCTTACTTTTGCAAGAGATCTGAAGCTATAAACCAGGTAACTTCAGCAAAATTTGTGAACCTTTGGTCGTATTTTCTTACATAGAGAACAAAAACAGTGGAGGCTCAACATGCCCTCAAAACTCAATCATGATATTCTAAGAAAAGTCTATGACAACAGTAATTATGAATGAATGAAGTTGCAAAGACCAACCACATATAATAACTCAACAAATTATTGGTATTTAATCTTATACTTTAGTAGCAATAAAAGCAAAAAAAGTATAAAAATGCCTGACATAACATAAACACCACTGGGTGTTATTTGTCTTTGCCAAATAACATAAAAATGTGAGTGTCATTTATTTAAATCTTTTCTATTTTGTGTCATTTTGTATGCAAATCAATCTGTGAAAAAGTTCAAGATTTAGCTTTAACATTTTGTAGGATACCATAGATTCCTCTTCGAGCACCGCTACTTGCATTAACATGTAAACAGTAAGAGATGTTATTGTTGTTTTACGTTTTCTTCTGAGATTTAAAGGTGTGCTGGCAAGCTGAGGGAAAGAAATGTTGCAGCCAAAATCTAGACCAAAGTGTGGACTGGATTTAGTGTATATGACACTCTGAGGACGGTAACTGCGTTGTCAGAATATGGCATTTCTAATCATGTAAAACTCATAGATCTGTGTTGTATTTGCATTGATGGTGTGAATGTCACCGTCCTTCTTCCCATCTCCCCACTTACATAAAAACAAGCAATAAAAAACATATTTTGGGTGAAACAAAATTACTCTGTCACTGCTATCACCCATATCAAAAACCACAACTGGAATTACACCTAAAGGTGCAGCACAACAGAGATCATAAACCTCATCTCAGTTTCATACAATGTCCAGAAGTTGATCTCTTTGCTAAAACAACAACAAAAAAATAAATAAATAAAAATAAAAACGTATACAGGAGAATGAAGAAAAAGACTTGGGACATTACCTGTATCTCTCTTGCATGGTAAATGATAATCAGCCCCAGGAGAATGATTGTAGAAAGGCTTATCAGGCATTTTAGAGCTAATGAATACAGGGATTCCTGCAAAAGAGTGAAAACACTAAAGCCAAACAAGACTAAACATGATGACAATACATGCACAATTTAAAAAAATATATATATATAGTAAGTGCTTTTTACACCATTGCAACTAACCAGGACTTTGCAGTTTTTTTTAAATATTTTTTAATCATAATCTTTAGGGTTCTCTTTCATGGTTGGGCAGCAGAGGGCCAATCTGCCTGTATGTGTTGGGACGCTGAACAGACTTTCCTTCCACACTTTTGGAAGAAGTTGTTTAAAATATACGAGTTGCATCCACAGTGACAGAGCAGAGCAGTGACTAAATCGCCCAAGCGGGACATGAAGTTTGAGTAAATACGCACCTTGCCATAGGCTCCCCACGAGAGTTCAGTCTCTATAACCATAACAACGATCCCAAACATCCCAAAGATTAAAGCATAGTCACTGAGACGCTTCCTTTTCTCAAACAAGGCCCGCCGGTGCCCCAGCTTCTCCCCAATGTTCTGGTTCTTCTTTTTCCCCGATTTGCCGCTGCTGTGGCCGCAGCCTGCCCCTCCGTCCCCCGATGCGTAAGGCATCAGCGTGGCGGAATTGTTCTCCGGCTTGGATACTAGAGTGTCCGACGCATCTGCGGCGGAGATGGGCTGCAGAGGCTGGGACTCGGAATCGAACTCGTGTATGTTTCTGCGGGACGAGCTCAAGTTGCTCAGCGGCCGCATGACGCCGCCGTTGTATCTGCAGCTGCTCATGGCTATTTCATTGTAGGAGTTGCAGTCTTTGTGGCTGCTCCCCTGGCTGCCCCGCTGCCGATACTGCTGCTGCTGCTGCTGATGTTGGTGGTGAGGATGATGATGATGTCTAGTTGAACTACCATGACTAGAAGGTGTGAAGTCGCAGGCGGTGCTGTGCTGGCAGCCCTGCCTCGAAGACGTCTCGGAAGGTGTCCTCAAAGTTCCCACAGTGGTCGGCGACGTCCCGCGAAAGACGAGGCTTTTTCTCGCATCACAGGTGGTGCAGCTATTGCAGGTGCAGCGTTGGTCGTGCTGCCTGCCGACGCGCTGCTGCTGCTCCGGTCCGCAGTAATAGTGCTGGTACTTACAGTGTTGGAGCTGCTGCTGCTGCTGCTGCTCTGGGAAGAAGTCGTTGTGCAGCTGGAAGGAGGTTTCCATGTCAGTGCTGCCGATCACAGCAGCGGTCAGGCGCCACAGAGCACCCGACAAAGGGCGTTATGGTCCTCCTCACAGGAGGACGGAGCCGCTGCATGAGCAGATCCATTTCGGCTCCGGTAGAATGTGAGAGATGGACCTCCGATTGGGCAGAGGGGGTTCAGGGGGGAAGCGGGGAGGGGGGGGGGCCCAAAAACACAGTTTCGACGTCACGACGAAGGTGGGAACGTGAAGTTCTGCCACATATAATCTCTAAAAG